>JASTWK010001254.1:0-42217 GCA_030770225.1 Temnothorax unifasciatus
GTTTATTTCATACATAATTACATATTCAAACATAAGAGTACGGGGTTAAGTATGACGTGTTCCGATATTTACTGTCTATACTGAAAATTTATGGTTAATGTTATACATACACTTTAGATTTTCAGTACTGGATATTAAAATATTAGAACGCAGTTTATACCAAGTTTAAATTTTTCTTACTTATCTAATAAATAAAGCTGTCGTTCAGAAGAGTTTGATAGAAATCAAACTATTTGGTGCTGTTCTGCGTGAACTTCCTCCGATGGAAAGCAACATAATACAAAAACAGTAATTATTATTTACATCTAATTATATATTTTTAACATAAAAGTTGGTTAAGTATGAATCTGTATTCCGATATTCACTATCTATGTATACTGAAAATCTGTAGTTAATGTTACACGTATACTTTAGATTTTCAGTATTGACGATTAATATTGTAAAGCATGGTTTATATCAAATTTAACATTTTCTTACTTACGTATCTAATAAATAAATCTTTTGCTCTTCTATCAAACTACTTGGTGCTGCTCTGGACTACATGAACATTCATTGATGGAGAGCAATACTGTAACATATAGCATAAGAACAATAATTACATAGGCACACAAAAAAAAAGTGGTCTGTACCAAAGACTAGACCCATCATTTCTTATGTATTTTGACGTGCTGAATCCAAATCCGGGGTCAAAATTGACCCCCATTACACCAATTTTTATTGCGAAAAACCACCATTAAAAACGGAAAATCCTAATATAAGGTGAGTCAGCGTTAGGTATAAATGTGGCAACCAACTGTAAGACTCAATCTATATGTACTTTGATGTCCTGAATCCGAATCTTGGGCCAGCATTATTGTACCACCCTCCACTTTCTTTTTAATCACGAAAAACCACTCTTTTTTGTGATTAAAAAGAAAATGGGGGATGGTACAGTAATGCTGGCCCAAAATTCGGATTCAGGACATCAAACTACATATAGATTGGATAGTAGATTCTTACAGTTGGTTGCCACATTTATACCTAACGCTGATCCACCTTATATTGAGATTTTCCGTTTTCAGTGGTTGTTTTTTGCAATAAAAATTGGTGTGGTGGGAGTCAATTTTGACCCCGGATTTGGATTCAGCACGTAAAATACATAAGAAATGATAGGTCTAATCTTTGGTACAAACCACTTTTTTTGAGTGCCTGTGTTATTATAAAATCACGTAAATGGTTAAATAATCATGGTTAAATCACTTAATAAATGATTAAACTGTTTTTTAGGAGATTTGGAATCGGCATATTTCTATCACGTATCTCCAATTGAGGGCTCCAGTTGGATTAAACTGTTAAAAATTTTGAAGTTAAGTTAGCATCAAGATTTAAGTATGAAGCCGTTAATAAATAATTTCATTAGAGACTCGTTCAATAAGGTTACAAAGACAAATATATGTATTTTAAGATGGTCATTGAAATGATTTTTATGGTGTTAACGTGGTTTTTGCAGACTATGCCACGTAATCTCTATTTTTGGATTAACGACAAATCGCTAAATATATATGTACAATGTACATATTAGTAATAATTATACAAAAATACTTTTAAAAATATTTGTGTGAACAATATTTATTAAATAAAAAAAATTACCTGAAATTAAAACGATTGTTTCTGTGTGGTGTCGTACTACGTGATTGCTTGGTCCCACGGAGCCATGCAAGAGACAGCGAGAGAAGACCGGCAATGGTGGAGGTCGGTGCTGCGATCAAGCGCATGGCCACACACACTAGCGTTCTTCCCTCCACTTATGGCTTCTGCACACAGAAATGTTTTGCTTATCCGTGTGACAAACTCGTAATTTGAAAAGTTTAATATTGATTATATAAAAAATATAAATTTTGAATTTTAATAATATGTTTGGACTCGTGAAAATGTCATCTAAACAAACGGCTATGCGAGTCGAGCGCGGGTCGTGGTGCGCAGTAACATTAACGAATATTTACAAAAAACGTATATTTACAAGAACGTTTCGGCTCTTCCTTCGAGCCATCTTCAGCTTTACTAACAAATGAGAATCAATCCTGCAGAGCTCGAGGCAGCAACCTCCCTTCCTGGAGAGATGTCGTGATAAACGAGCTGGTATACACGATTATGGTGGACATTTCCGCTGAGAACGGAAAAGACATTAAGTTATTCGACCGTTGAAGGAAACGAAAAAGAAAAGGAGAGAGCTCACCTCAAGTTCTGCAGCAGTCAAATTAACCTTTTTAGATGTGCGGGAATGATGTTATGCGCTAGACAAAATCTTAAAAATTTTTTCCTGTGCGTACTCTTAATAAAACACTTATTAAATTTGATCCAATTCTTAAGTAAAAAGGTTGCGTGAGGACCAAAAACATGAGTAATAAAAGAGAAATAATTAGTAGAGGAACGCATATTTCAGCCTGCGTATAATCAATAATATGTTTGGACTCGTGAAAATGTCATCTAAACAAACGGCTATGCGAGTCGAGCGCGGGTCGTGGTGCGCAGTAACATTAACGAATATTTACAAAAAACGTATATTTACAAGAACGTTTCGGCTCTTCCTTCGAGCCATCTTCAGCTTTATTAACAAATGAGGATCAATCCTGCAGAGCTCGAGGCAGCAACCTCCCTTCCTGGAGAGATGTCGTGATAAACGAGCTGGTATACACGATTATGGTGGACATTTCCGCTGAGAACGGAAAAGACATTAAGTTATTCGACCGTTGAAGGAAACGAAAAAGAAAAGGAGAGAGCTCACCTCAAGTTCTGCAGCAGTCAAATTAACCTTTTTTAAATTTTATCCATTTATTTTATTATCAATTTATTTACTGGCTCTTAATTAAAAATTAATTGTATCTATAATTACCTTTTATTATTACAAAATAAATAACAAGTTATAAAATTAAATACCACTTATAAAATTTGTCTTAATCACTTTTATTCTCCGAAAGTACAAGTCAGTCTCTTTTGATTCCATCACACTTTTTGATTCAGATTTCTCTTTCATTTAGTCCAAAATTCTTTAACTCGTATATATTATCTGTGCAATACGTATGATTGTGTGATACCTTAATAACGTCTTAATGACGTTAATAAGTTGTCATTAAAATGTCATTTGACATTATTTTGCTACTTAAAGTATTATATTTCAACAATATATTGCAGCAATATTACTGTAATATTTTGTTGGAAAGATGCTGTGTGCGAGTAGAGCATTCGCGCCCTGCGAGAGGGCACTACATGGCGTAGCAACGCCGGCGCGCTCGCTGTGCGAGGCGACACTCGAGAGTCTGATCTCAGCGCGTGCACACGTGTCTTTATAGAGCATTATAGAATAAAAGTTATTATAACAGAAGCAAGACAAGTCGTTAGTTATCTATCACCACCACCATCTCGATCCCTGCGGAGAGCAAAATTCCAATAGGTTATGGGCCCAGGGCACGCTTTTCTTGCGGAAAATCGGTGAGAAGTGTGTGGCAACGACGACAGATAGACGAATTAGACGCAGACAGAGAATAGAAGATTAGAGGGTAAGTAAATAATATTCCTCGTAGCTGACGAGCAAAACGAGAGAATTCTCAGATAATAAGAATGCTCGAGAAATGTTAGAAGGAGATAGATGTATAAAGTGTAATAGAGAAATCATCGTCGATGTACACGAAAAACAGCGCTGATAAAGTAGAGACTAGAAAAATAAAGAGTAGATGCGTGAAATTAACTAAATTCTAAGAGAATTAGAGAATAGATGTGCAAGAGAATTAGAGAATAGATGTGCAAGAGAAATAGAGAATTGATGTGTGATAGAAAGAGATAGATGCATGATAGAAAGAGATAGAAGTATGCCGCTTGGTAACAAGTTGGCGGGAAAAGCGACGTGCGCGTGCAGGTCCGAGCGGGAACACCGAGCATGTTTTGTTTTGGTTGTTTTTCCTCTCCAACGCGCGGGACGTGTTGCCGGGCACGCGAAGGCATGATCGATTAGAAAAACAAAGCATCGATGCGACACCATGACACATATGTATATACATGTATGTGTATGGAATTCTTTTTCAAAATCGACATGCATCGGGTCGGTAATCAAGCATGACTTGCTGTGCGGTGTAGCTTGATCGCTGTTTAGGGAGGCCGCGTAAATCTGTACGAGTCCCGTGCGCGTGCGTGATCAACCCGATATCCTATAGATCTTTTCAGCAGTGCTGGAGATCGCACGGGATAGTGGTGTGCGTGTGCGGATAGCTCTGCAGAGGCGCGTGGTCTCTCGCTTTCAGATCATTATGAATTGCAGTGCGTTCTGTATGGTCTCGTAAGCAATAAATAAGTTTTGTTGTTGAGAAAAACTCGACGATAAAATTTTAAATTTTATAATATCAATATATTGGATATTGAATTTATTTTAAAAAATAATATTATTCATGTCCGATTGATATTTGAAATCCCGATATAGATGGATAAAGATAGACTAGACGAAGGATGCGTAGAGAAGGACGAGAATCTTCTGGTAGATTATGAGAGTGACGATAGTACAGAGACGGTAATAGAGAGAAAAATAATAGAAGAAAAAGGTAAGAGAATATTGTTCAAAGAGTAAAATATAAGAAAATTAGAAGGTTAGAGATAGCAAATGTGTAAATATAAGAGTTTAAAGATGAAATTGAAATAATAATCTGAATATTTACACAGATAAAGAGAAAAAGACAGAGTTAGAGCTACGAGGGGCAATCTCAAAACCAAAAGAGAAGCCTCAAATCATAGAGAATATCCCAATGCCGAAATTTGCAGGAGAGGATAGACCAGTTCTTCCGATTGGTAGCAAGATTTTGTACGAAAAACAAGAAAAACTCATCGCAAGAAATGAGATGATGACCGGAAAATTAGAGACCACACTCCAAACCCTGGAAAAAGTGATGACGCAAGCGAATTTAATGATGGAGAATATGGTGCGAGTTTCGGAGGCTAATTTAGAAAGAGAAAGACTGAAACTTAGACGATTAGAGGTAAATAACGAAAATATACAAGATCTAGATGAAAATAACTTTGAAAAAGTCACTGAAGAAGTAATCTCTCCAGCTGAAACTAGAGATAAAACTAGAGATTTAGATGCACTTAAAAACGCGATAGAAATTGGATTAAATAATCAGAAAATACATATTAAAAGAGAGTACAAGCTTACGCAAAAATCTAACTTTGATCTCTGGATGGATTATTTAAAATCAGAGTTAATGAACAATGATTTGCTGGATGTAATAGATGCAAGTATAAAAAGTCCAGAAAATCTTTCGGAATTAAAAACTGCTAAAAGAAAAAGTTTTGTTAGAGATATCATAATTAATCATATAGATGAAAATTATCATAAAAGAATTTTGCATGAAAAAGATCCATCAGAGATTTTAAAGAAATTAAGAGGATATAAGAAGAATGAAATAAATGTAACACATACATCTGTAAGAGCTCGTCTCTATCAGATTAAAATGAAGAAAGATGAGAAAGTAAATGATTTTTGCGAACGCTTTGACTCCATAGTTAGAGAATATGAATCATGTGAGGATGCAGTGCCTCTTACAGAGCAAGAGATTAGATCGTCGTTCTATCAGGCGGTAGCTTTTAATGTACCAGAACTGAGAAACGCCGATTTGATCAGAAGACAAACAACTCAAAAAGAAATGAATATTGATGAAATAAAATCATTTATTACACAGTTAGAAGCAGAAGTAAAGAGCATAGAGGAAGAGCAATTAGAGAAATCAGAAGCTAGAGTACAGAGAGTGAAATTAGAAGCAGATGGAAAACCTGTAAAGTGCTACCGGTGCAACAAGATAGGACATATGGCTAAGGACTGCTCGCTCATTGAAACAGGAGCTTGGTTCTGTTACCATTGCCAAGAGGTTAGAGGTCATAAAGGAGATGATTGTCCAAACGCCGGAGCACAGGCTGGAAGATTTAGAGGAAAAAGGTATAAATTTTTCAATAATAAAAATAAAAATAAGCCGAATAAAGCCGAACAGACAAGCACCAAAAGAGTAAATAATAGAGGAAAGATAGTTAAATTAAACAACAAAACTCAAGCAAAGAAAGCAACAATAACCGCCAAAGCTAAAGAAGACAAATCAGAGTCAGGTAAGATTAGATTAATAAAGAGTAAAGATAATTCAAAAGAATCAATTAATTTTATAGCAGATTCAGAGCAACCGATCATATTGTTAATAAGAGTGTAATACTGTCAAACTTTGAAAAATGTGAAAATCAGATTATCAGATGTGCGAATAAAAATGAATTTGCAAATATTGTAATAGACGGTAAAGGGGATCTTTTGTTGCGAACGGGAAAAAAAGAAGAGAAAGAGATTAGATTAACAGATGTAATAGCGACAGGAGATGTATCAGAGAATCTATTGTCTTTGAGAAAATTAGCAGAGGCTGGTTTTAGCATTTATTTAGATGATAAGTTGCTTAAAGTATATAATAAACTAACAAATAAAGTAATTTTTAGAGGAAACTACAATAAACCTAATTGGACGATACAATTTGAGGTTAAAAATAACAATGTAGAGAATAATAGGAGAGTAGACTGTGCAGTATATAGATGTAGTGCAAAGATAGTGTCACATTGTGAGTCCCCTGAACAATCACAGACAAACATTGAAAACAATGAGCTATCTATTTCGGAGAGAGAATTAAAAGAGTATGAAAATGTTGGATCTGTGATTGGGAGGGAGAATGATGAGGAACTCACAAGTGTGGATAAAAATGTACAGCATGAGATAAGTACAGAACTCAATCAAACGGTTAAATTAGAAGATCTACAATCGTTAAAGGATATAGAAGAAATGTGCGAGAGTTCAATAATAGAAAAGTCAGAGAAAATTAGAGGAATAAATGAGGCGATGTTATGGCATGTTAGACTAGGTCATGCATCACTAAGCTATTTAAAAAGACTACAGAAATTAGATAAGAGATTAGAGAAAGTAGAGTTAGATGATTCCATATTAGAGTGTGAGGTATGCATAATGGCAAAAATGGAAAAACTGCCATTTAGAGAAACAAGAACTAAAGCACAAAGACCACTTCAGGTCATACACACGGATATTATGGGTCCGATAAAACCCACCTCGTATCCAGGACAAAAGAGATTTATTATTGTGTTCATAAATGATTACTCTAGATTGGCGAAAGCATACTCGTTAAAGACGAAAGACGAGTCCGGAGAGGCTTTAGAGAAATACCTCATACATGCCAGGAATTTACTAGGAAAAGAAGAAAAACTGTGCTATGTAAAGTCAGATCAAGGCAAGGAGTTTACGGGAGGTGCGTTTAGAGAAGTAATGGAAAGAGAAAAGATAGAAGCAAAATTTGCGCCACCGTATACGCCAGAGCATAACGGAGTAGCTGAGAGGTTCAATCGAACATTACAAGAGAAAATAAGAACCCTTATGTTCGACTCAGGACTACCGAAAAGTATGTGGGAGTTAGCTGTTGACGCTGCCGTGCATGCGTATAACAGATCTCCACACAAAACCATAGAGTACGGCATTCCATTGAAAAAGTTTTCACCAGAAACAACCTGTCACTTAGAACAGCTTAAGAGATTCGGATGCAATGGATATGCAAAAGTACCGAAGCCCACATCAAAATTTGATAAAAGAGCAATTAGAGGAATATTAGTTGGATACACCAATACCGGATATATACTATGGCATCCAAGTACGAGAAAGTTTCTAGAGTCTCGACATATCCGATTCAATGAAAAGATAACATATAAAGATGTATATAAAAACGGTCAAACCGAAAATGAAAAAGAAATGAACAAGAATTGGATGAAAGAATTTGTAGAAGACAAAGAGAAAGAAGAATTAAAACAAGAAATACCAGAGAAAAGAAAAAGAGGTAGACCAAGAAAACAAGCAATGCAGTTAGATGAACAAAAACGAAAGGATGTGCAAAGAGGGAGTAACGCTCCAATGACTAGAAGTAAAACTAAGAGGAAGTGTAAATCATTAGAGAACATTAGAGACATTCGAGTGCAAAAACCGATAGAGGATATTAGCTTCGCTAATTATAGTTTCGTAGAAACAAATAAATATCAAACAATAGAGAATGAAGACGAATTGAGTCGATGTCTTCTGGCATCATTACATAGAGAGCCCTCGACATATGAAGAGGCGATGACAAGCAGCGAAAGAGAAAACTGGAAAAATGCTGTCATAGAAGAACTTGAGTCTATGCAAATCAATAAAGTATGGACACTTGTCGATAGACCATTAGAGAAATTAGATGGAAAACGACCCAATATAATAGATTCAAAATGGGTATTTAGAAGAAAATTAGAGGCAAATGGATCTACCAGATTCAAAGCAAGACTAGTGATTAGAGGTTGTAAAGATAGAAACGTGTATGATTTAAAAGAGACATATGCACCCGTTTCAAGACTGTCACTGGTTAGATCTATATTGGCAATAATAAATAAGTATAAATTATACGTTAGTCAGCTAGATGTTAAGACTGCGTTTTTGAATGGAGTTCTAGAAGAAGAAGAAGAAATATATATGGAAATTCCAGAGGGAGTAGAAGTAGATGAAAACACCAAGAAGACTAAGGTGTGTAAATTGAATAGAGCTTTGTACGGATTGAAGATAAGTCCGAAAAGATGGAATAAGAGATTTTCAGAAGAGGCTAAGAAACTTGGATTAGAGAACGATCTACATGAGCCATGTCTATTCACGTGGAGGAAAGAAGGCAAAATAGTGATTGTACTGCTTTATGTAGATGATATGTTGATTGCAAGTAATAACCAGGAGAAATTAGAGGAAATCAAAAAGAAGTTGAGTGAAACGTTTGAGACGAAGGATCTTGGAGAACCCAAGAATTTTCTAGGAATAACAATAGAGCGAAACAAAGAAGAAAAATACATGTATATTTATCAGACGTGATATACTGAGAGCATATTAGAAAAGTTTCATATGAGTGAATGCAAGCCTCAGAGTACTCCTATGGTCACCAGAAAAGTAAGCAACAAAAACAAAAAGAGTAAATTAGAAGAAAAGAGTAGTAGAGAAGAAATTAAAAGAGTACCTTATAGAGAAGCTATAGGAAGCTTGATGTATCTGGCGAATGCTACACGACCTGATATAGCTTTTGCAGTGAACTATTTGGCAAGAAGACAATTAGAGCCCACAGAAGAAGACTGGCAAGATGTTAAGAGAGTCTTCAGATATCTTAGAGGAACTGTGAATCGAGGATTGATATTTAGAGGTGAGACAGATGAGTTAGAATCACTGACAGACGCTAGTTTTAGAGATTGCATTGATTCTACATCCACTGGAGGATATATAATCAAATTATTTGGAGATGTGATAGCATGGAGAAGTCATAAACAGACATATGTTACACTCTCTACCTGTCAAGCAGAGTATCTAGCAATGAGTGAAGCTTGTCAAGAAGTAATCTCATTAGACAAGTCGCTCAGGTATGTTGTTGGAAAAACATTCTTGCCTACGACAATCTGGTGTGACAACAGAGCAGCAGGAAACTGCACTAAGAAAGATGGAAGTCACAAACTTAAGATGTTTGATGATGAACTAGAGAAGATAAAGAAAAATTTAAAAGAAAGAGAAGATACTGGAAACCGAAAGCACATGGCAGATACTCATGGAGATTTTGTCAAACAATGTGTAGATCAAGGGAAAGTAGAAGTTAGATGGATAAACACTAGGGAAAACTTAGCTGATATCATGACTAAACCGTTACCTTTGGAAGCATTCACATATCTTAGAGATAATATAGTGAATTTAGAGTTTAAGTGCAACTGAAAGCGAAATCTTACTCGGAACTAATATTTTGCAATTTTTCAGATAAGAAAGAGACTTAGAGGATCCGAGCCCACTACCCGCACAAAGGGAGGGAGTGTTGGAAAGATGCTGTGTGCGAGTAGAGCATTCGCGCCCTGCGAGAGGGCACTACATGGCGTAGCAACGCCGGCGCGCTCGCTGTGCGAGGCGACACTCGAGAGTCTGATCTCAGCGCGTGCACACGTGTCTTTATAGAGCATTATAGAATAAAAGTTATTATAACAGAAGCAAGACAAGTCGTTAGTTATCTATCACCACCACCATCTCGATCCCTGCGGAGAGCAAAATTCCAATATATTTCAATATTATTTAAAAATGTGTAATACATCAGTAATATTTCCGAAATATTTTATTGTAATACGTAATATTTCCACTATATTGCAATATTACTGTAATATTACGTGTTATGTGGGATATGTACATAGGTACATACATACATACATGTATACATACGTGTAATATTACATAGCAATATTAGGGGAGACCGGGGCTAAACCGCCAACGGGGTTGAACCGCCAAATCAAATATCTCGGAACCTGTGTATTGTGCGAACTCGCTATTAACATTGTAAACGCTGCTTATGGTACCCATGTGACTAACGGAGTTTCGGCAGGTTACCTGCCGTGTTATGATTTTTACGGAGGCAAACGTGTTTTCGTGGTGAAAAGTGAAATTTTCTGCGCGTGGAAATTTTGTAATATCTGCAATAATATTTGCTCTCCAAATCTCGAGGTACGTGATTATAAATGCATGCTGATTATAAAGAGTAATGCATGCTGAACACGAATCCAGTGTAGATATCTAATATTTGATGGGCGATCAAACCTGAAACTGATTTATCCCGAGGGGGTGGCGGTTCAACCCCGGCATTTTTAAGATTTCAATTTTTCCACCGTTGTCGTTTTTGCTCTATACCGGTTAAACAAAGCAACATAGATAAAAATTTCCTATATAAATTTTGTAGCTAAAGGTTCACTCTTTACAGTGGTATACCACATTTAACTAAAATTATTTATTTTGTTGTTAAAAATCGGCACCGAAAAAAAAACTGGCGGTTTAGCCCCGGTCTCCCCTACATATATATGTATATATAAAGAAATATGTAGGTCCAGAGGCAGTTTCCAAGACTTTTTCGATTTTTTATTGGCATTTTCCAGGACTGTCCTGGAAAACAATTAAGTCCTACGGCAGTTTCCAGGACAGTCCTGGAACCTATCACACGAATATATAAGGATATATACAATTTATAAGGATTACAGGAATATATACAATTTATAAGTTGTATATACATCTGGATGTACAGTCCTGGAATCTGCCCTTATATATTCGTGTGATAGGTTCCAGGACTGTCCCGGAAACTGCCGTAGGACTTAAATGTTTTTTACAATTTATAAATTGTATATACATCTGGATGTACAGTCCTGGAATCTGATGTATATACAAAATGTATAGGCAGATTTGAGGACAAATGCAAAAACTACAAATACTACAAAATTACTGCATATAATAGTGTGATGACTCATAAATATAGTTTGTTTTTATACAGGGTAAACAAAATAAAGCGTTATAAATTTTTATCTGCAAAAATATTGTTTGTAGAGAAAAATGTTTCATACAAAAGTTGTAGGGTTTTAAGTAACGCATTACACAGTAAGGTTACTAACCTTGAAAAGTATTGTCAAAGTCTCGTAAAGATCACCTTGAACTTTATAAATTAAAACTCTTATATTTTATTGCATATTCTTGTAGTTCTTGTCGAGACGTTTTCAAACACTACAATAAAGTTCTTTTTTGTTAACAATTTCCTGAGATAATTTAAAATTTTTTATGATATTGTTAATATAAAATACTTAATACTATTAATATAAAGTAATTTAATCTAAAATATTATAAAATGTATGTCTTATAAAATATTCACTTTTCAATGGACTTTACCTGCCCATACAGCACATTTGCCCAAAAGTTGACATCTTTTATACATCCTTTAGATATCGTAGATGGTGTCCCGATTTTAGACATAGTGTTGTCTGAGTGGATTATCTTTTATAAATATATAGAGTAATAAAAGGAATCGATTGTTGTAAAAAAAGATAGAACAAATTAGATTGTATTGTGTAGACGCATTTAATTTTGGAAAATTGCAAATGTAAAAATTAATATTATTATTTAATTTCTTTCATTATTGCATGTATAAAAGTATCAAGTAAAGTTATCGAAAAGTGAATATTTTACGAAGTTTTATATTTTATATTTTTTTTTATATAAAAACATATATATATATATATATATATATATATATATGTATATAAAGACAAAAGTTTATTATAATTTTTTATGTATATTTGACATTTTTGTAATGTATGTAATACACGTATCCAAAAATCCAATGTAAAATCCAATATGTCTTTCTAAATAATTATCACACATCGTAATTACTATTAATAAACAGACCTATTTTACATACAATTATGTATATTTTTGAGATTTATTTTATCACGCAAATGTGTGCCATTTATCATTATTATTATTAACTTTTTATAAAATAATGATCACCATGTGTAGAACGACACATTGGATTTTTATACTCACATGCGTATTATTAGAAATGCATTAAAGAAATGTAAAATATAATTTTCAAGTTCAAATAAGCCTTTGTCTGTATATACAAACTTTTACTTCCAAGTCTGTTATACATTTTTTTAGGAACATTTAAAATTTTTTGATACAGCATTTTTTTTAAAAGATTTCAAAAATTTAAATCTATTTATTTTTGGATGAGATTTAGGATGTGAGAAATACCTTAACAAATTAATGGTGCACGGGTATACAGACGTTTTTTTTAACCGTTCAAAAAAACTGTTAAACATTTTATGTGATTGTGGACCATTCGTAGGCTGGACTGCTACAAAAGACAGTATTTTAAAGCTACATGCTGCGCATGATATTGTCTCTCGTTTGCAGATTGAAAATGTTCAATGTTATATTATCAAAATCTTGCACATTTGACATCACGCTTACAAACGATAAGCGTGTAAATATCTTGTCAGCATTTGACATCACGCTTATAAAAACATACAAGAAATCTGCCAAAGAAATATAAAAGTGCTAAGAATTTATGTGCAATAACACACACACACAAATGTAAAAAAATAATTTTTTATTATTACAATGATTTCAATATTAAAATTATTTTGTACTATTTGCTACCTAATGGTTGTAGACTTGTATATAATTACTAACAAAATATTAGGGGAGACGGCTGGTCTAGTGGGTAGAGCGCCAGATTCGTAATCCAGAGAACCGGGTTCGAATCCCGCTAGACCGATGAGAATTTTTTTCAGCAAAACGGAAACGGAAAATTTTACATAAGAAATGCAATATGAAAATGAGGGAGATTATTTAAATGAGATGCTTATATATAAGTATCAAAGATTACAGCAGCTTATATTGGTTAAAAGAGCGTCTTGATACGCGCATGAATGGATTAACGAGATTCCCACTGTCCCTATCTACTATCTAGCGAAACCATTGCCAAGGGAACGGGCTTGGAAAAATTAGCGGGAAAAGAAGACCCTGTTGAGCTTGACTCTAGTCTGGCACTGTAAGGAGACATGAGAGGTGTAGCATAAGTGAGAAATGGCAACATCGCCGGTGAAATACCACTACTTTCATCGTTTCCTTACTTACTCGGTTAGGCGGAACGCGTGCCCCGAGGGCTTTGTGCCCCGGCGGTCACGGTGTTCTAGAGCCAAGCGTGTCAGAGTGGCGTGAGGCCTCGCGGCCGATCACCGTTAATACTCCCGCGTGATCCGATTCGAGGACACTGCCAGGCGGGGAGTTTGACTGGGGCGGTACATCTGTCAAAGAATAACGCAGGTGTCCTAAGGCCCTGCAAATAATTCTTAGATGGATCTTTTTTTGTACGCATTGAATCTTACTTCTACTTACACGATATTACTCCTACATGTTTTCCCAAGGGAGGATGATAAACATTATGTATGTATAAACTGCAGAATTTTTGTATATTGTCGTCAGGTGACAGCTGTATGTGCCCAAATAAGTAATATTTTTAATTTTTTGGTGTTTTTGATATAAAATCGCATTTGCCTCCCTAGTTTTTTGTGCGGACTTTAATTCTATAAAAGATTTTTGCAATTCTATAAAGCCAATTAAAAGATCCATCTAAGAACGATAATGTCGGTAAATCATACGGCTGCAGGATCCCCTTAATGTGTGACTTAGGTTTCGGTATGGAGTCATGTAGGATATTGTGGAGAAAACGAGCTACATTGTAGAGAGGACTACCTACGGCGGAGACAATGATTCGCAATAAAAACTTTTTACGGTCGAAACGTCGTAAGATACAATAAATATGTATTGCCAGTTAGCGTCAAATATTACTTTCCTTATTATTTAAAATAATATTTTTAAATGTAATATCGCCTTATACTTAATTTCCAATTATGTTGTAATATTTTTATTATTTATTTAAAATTCCC
The DNA here is from genome assembly GCA_030770225.1 of Temnothorax unifasciatus. Taxonomy (NCBI): domain Eukaryota; kingdom Metazoa; phylum Arthropoda; class Insecta; order Hymenoptera; family Formicidae; genus Temnothorax; species Temnothorax unifasciatus. The sequence goes on from JASTWK010001254.1 coordinate 14,347, forward strand.
ATGTTTTTCCTAAAGTAGCTTTTAAATAAATTACTTTATTCAGCAATCGCAGCTCTCATCGTCATAAAATAAGATGAGATTGTTTTCAAAAACTGTAAAAAAAATGTCAAACAATAAATAGAGATCATGAAATATACATATATTATCAAATTAAACTATTTCATAAATAATAATTGCGCTATTTTTTATAGGAAAATGTTTGAAATTGAACAATGTATTCCATTTTGCGATAAATATGTATAAAAGGTCAGTTCTCACTGATTTTATCGCCACTTAAACATTGTAGAGGAGGTCTTTCTGAATAATTCTACGCAAGAAAAAAGTGGGGGACGACATTGGTTTAGAAGATGTAGCAAATTGAAGTTTCACAGTTTTAATGGTAAAAAAAATAATTTGCTGATATATGTGTGTATAGACAGTACACATGTAGGCGGGGATGGGTGAGAGTGGACCTCGGTTCGCGTAAAAAGTTAGAAACCCGAACTGTGCAATAATAGACCTCGTTTCGCCCTATAAGCAGGAGTGGGGTGGAGTGGGATAAACCTCGCTTCGTATGGAAAGTTGCAAATCTATGTGGATCCATACAATAATAAAAAAAAGAACAATTTATGCTCTTGCCATGGTTATCGCAGAGAATACTTTGTATATATAGGAGAGACCGGGGCTATCTGTCTACGAGGGCTGTGCCCACAGTATACTGCTGCCTCAAGTTTTAGGAGATAGATGTCTCTACTATTGTAACTAATAATCGAAAAATGCCCTATGTAAGTTTCCTTGCGTGTAAGTCCCGGGTAGCTCCACGGTCGACACAAGGCGAGGCACAGGCCTCTGGTTGATTATGATATGGTCATGCTCACGTGGGAAGCAGACAGCTTGTTTCAAATAATTTGAACTCTTCTTAATTTATGTTTCTATATGACTCTCGTTTATTGTCTACTCGCACCGCGAGCAATGTTTCGTATCGAAATGAGTTTTAAAGGCGACGGTATAATAGGATTGAAACTGAGTGATCCTCCGATTCGAAAAAATATAAATAATAAATCGTCGGTGAGCGACACCTGAAGTTCCGGGAATTGACAGAATCTCACGATCGCTTTCAAATGATCATTCTTAACGATATATGACTCGACACAATGATCGCGCTATACATGCTCAAGCCATAATAAATATGAGGAATACGAAACACACCGCCCGCCTTGGAAAACCTTGTGTTACAATGTTAATGTACAAAATAATAAAATTTGATTTTGAAAATAATACATAGTCAAATAATATAAGTAAATGAATAAATATAATACAAACGAATATAATAAGCGCGAATAAATGTACATCAATGAATATAAATAAATAGGAAAAATTTGGTCAAGTGCAAATTTAGTCAAACATATACTTGTCAATAAAAATTCAGTGGCTGTTTGGCCTAGTCAAATAATAGGTAAAATTTCTCAATCTTTATTCAACCGCAAGCATGGAATATCTAGTGACTCTAATTTTTTAATGGTAAGATCGCCAGTCTTGATAGCGGCCGGACAATCAGTCCCCTTGGTTGTGGCCACCGTTGCCCATCGGGCGATGCCGTCCGATCTAGGGTAAGTCTGAGTCATGCGGCCAAGGATCCATTGTAAAGGTAAAATACCTTGGTTGTTTAACCAGTACCAGTCTGACCGACCTCCAGCTGCCCTTGTTGGTGGCCCACTTATGCCGCCGCTGTAACTGGTTTAAATATTCGCGGCTCCAGCGACTCCAAAAGTACTGGCGGAGATGGTCAATTCTTTGCCAGCGTACCAATCTGTTCCCGTTAATGTTGGTTAAATCTCGGCAAGAAAAACTGTTCAAAACATCGCCAATCAAAAAATGTCCCGGCGTAATATATGATAAGTCGTTCGGATCAGAACTCAGCGGCGTTAACGGACGCGAATTAAGTATTGCCTTTATCTCACATAGTGTCGTTTGCGGTTCCTCGAAAGTGAGATGCGAGTTGCCCGCAACTCGCTGCAAATAATATTTTGCGAACTTTACCGCGGCCTCCCATAGCCCGCCGAAGTGCGGGGCTCCGAGGGGTATAAACTGCCAAGATATCTTTAAATCGCAGCAAAATTGTTTTATTTTGCTTTGATTTTCGTCTGCCTTCTGAAATTCATATAATTCCAACAATTGGCGTGATGAGCCCTTGAAATTGGTACCATTGTCGGAATACATGAAAGCAGGACTCCCTCGACGGGAAATAAAACGCTTAAAGGCAGTCAGAAATGCTTTGGTCGTTAAATCGCTAACTACTTCTAAATGGATTGCCTTTGTGGCGAGGCATATAAATACGCAAACATATGCCTTGTTATTGCGAGCATTTTGACGCTTGCCTTCTCGCACAATAAAAGGGCCTGCGTAATCAACTCCGCAATTGGAAAATGGCCGAGATGGTATCACTCGAGGCGGAGGTAACACCCCCATTTTTGCCTCAGACGTAGCGGGGTGGCATCTGAAACAGGCGATACATTGCCGGATAATCTTTTGCGTAATAAAGCGAGCGAAAGTGGCCAAAAGCTCTGTCGCACTGCGGTTATGGTGCCCTGCAATCCCGTGTGGAGATTGCGCTTATGCTCTCGTTCTATTATGAGATAAGTAAGCCGATGATTTTTCGGGAGCAGAACAGGATGGCGAGTATTATACGACAGTTTAGAATTCCTCCCCCCGACGCGAATCAATCCCTGTTTATCTAAAAAAATGATAATGAAGTTAAAGAACTAGAGGAAGTGAGAGAAACTCCCCTTCTTAACTGTTCGACTTCGCTAGGAAAGGCATTTCTCTGTAAAATTTTGCATAAATAGTCAAGCGCGGTGAAGATTTCTTCGTGTGAGACACAAATGCCTTGGCAAGATTCCGATAACCCTGGCGCCTTAATTTGACAATGGTAGTACTTTTAACGCTGAACAAAACATTATATAGGTCTTATAAGGCTAACCGCTCTGGTTTTCAAGATATACAGTGTTAAAGTTAAAAATAAATAATTTAAATTTTTAAATAATACTTTAATTTAGTGTGTATAAACAGTACACACGTAGGCGGGGGAAAGACAAAACATCTATGAACTAACTCCACGAATGGACTCATCATTGCCGCATAAACGACGACGGCAACGGTCCTTCGCATCTCGAACATCTCAGATTCGGAGATGTACGGGTTGCCCTTTGGCCACGCGTCCTCGTTCTTCTTCAAAAATTCGAAGCCGTGCCACTACAACACCGAATTCCGAATCTCATATGTGTGGATGCCTCGAGACAATAAATCGGCCGGATTCTGCGCGGACGGCACATGCTGCCAATCCGAAGCGGACGTCAACTGCTGTATTTCGCCAACGCGATTTGCTACAAAGACTGACCACTTTTTCGAGCACGACGAAATCCACCGTAACGCTATTGTGGCATCCGACCACAAAAAAGACTGCCCTTCAGTTATCTCCATGGATAATCGCGCTTTGTCCCATAATTGCGCCAACAATAGTGCACAGAACTCAAGACGGGGAATAGAAATTGTCTTTAGAAGGGCGACTCTAGTTTTCGAGCACCACAGATCGACGCGAAATTCATCCTTCCCGATTTGTCTTTAAATGTATAAGCACGCGCCATATGCCCGTTGGCTGGCGTCGCAAAATCCGTATATTGAAATCGCGAATGCTCGCCGCGGTCCTTGATAAATCGCGGAATCCTCAGCTCATTCAGTTCGTTTAATTGCTCTTTAAGCACAGACCACCTTGTATGCAAATCCGGAATAGATTCGTCTCATTGTAACTTTAATTGCCAAATCTCCTGCAGTAATATTTTAGGTAGAATAATGACCGGGCCGAGCAAGCCAAACGGGTCGAATAGCTTTGCGATTTCCGACAATATTATACGTTTCGTTATCTTGGGCGAGCATGCCGCCTCCTTAATTACGAACCGAAGTGTATCCGTAGACGGATTCCAAATAATTCCGAGGATATCTGACGTCGACTCTTTGTCGATTTGAACCTCGGAGCTATGTTTATTTTGATCGTCGCCTAACAGATCTACATGATTCGGGGACCACTTGCTGAGCTGGAACGCGATTCAAAATCTCAATGACTTTGCTTTTTATCTTTAATGCCTCCTCGATCGTGTCGGCGCCCGATAATACATCGTCGACATAGAAATCGCGTATTATATGTTATGCTCTCTTACGTGATGTATGCCTCGTAGTTTTCCGCGTATCGCAACTGTTGTCCAGCGTGCTATGTTTCAGGGAGAGGGGTTTTGGTGGGTGCAAGCCCCACATACCTCGGGTGCCGGGGCCCGAGAAGATGCGCGAGGCATTTCCCCTCTTCCTACGGGAAACAAAAAAAATATGTTCTGCTCCTACAGAAACTCCCCCCCCCCCCTATGTCCCCGCCAGAAATTCGAGGGTTTCAGTGGCCAGATGCGCGGCGGCCGCCGTTCTATACGTCACCGTTAGTAATTCGCATATTTGTACGCACATAGCGGCATGGTCTCGCCAAAAAATACGCTGCAATTTTGTTTGTTTAGGATTGACCAATATCTGGCGAGACATTTTTATAATGTCTGCGGAAAAAACAAACCTGAAGGTACAAAATCTCAAAATGATAGAAAACAAGTCCTGCTGCTATGGTCAAGCCGACCATAAGTACGTCATTTAACGATACCCCTGTTGAACTCTCACACGAAGCATCGAAAACTACTCTCAGCTTGGTGGTCTCGTTTAAAGGCTTTAACACGCAATGATGCGGCAGATAACATGCCGGTAAATCACCGTCATCATCTCGTCTACGCTATTTATCAACTTCATGTGCCTGAGCGACAGATATTCGTATATAAAATCCTTATATTGTGATTTTAGGTTCGGATCGCGATCTAATCGTTTTTCCAAACCATAAAATCGTCGCTGCGTCGCGTGTGTCGCCTAACTCTCTTAATTCATCCTCCTTTATCGGAAGTGTGACTATCTCTCTACCCCTGCCGTCTCGGATAGTATTGTCGCAGAAATGCCGCTCGCAGAAACGCTCCACGCTCGAATACGAATCGCGAGGTCGGCAGCTCTCCTCTAATTGCCAAAATTTTGCTAATTGATTTTGTAATTCTACATCGGTTACTGAAGCGCAAAACGCCCCCACTTCGCGACGCGTGCCTTCTGTGTTCCGCTGCACGCTGCCAAAACGACCAGCGAGAATCCAGTTAAAATGTGTTTTTTGTAACGTGGGATGAGCTTGAAAAGATTTCAATTGCTCCACGAAAATTAGCTGCCAAAACAATTCAACGCCTATTAGTACGTCTATCTCTGACCGTCGATGAAAATCTGGATCGGCTAATTTAATGGCTGGCGGTATCCGTATTTTTCCTTTATTAATTGGAGACACAGAAAGACGCTCGGTTATGCGATCTGTCAATATGCATTTTCCGTTGCGGAGAACTCGTTCAATCGCGAGTGCAATTTTACCCTTGCGACCTCACTCGCACTACTGGTTATACTGTTAATTCCCGTTATTTTTATATTGCTCGAATTTGACTTTAGTAGTAGTAGTAGTATAAATTTATTGTTTTTCCCTACAAAAAACTTAGCCTACATCCTTAACCTAAACTTAACTAAAATCTTAAAACTAATTTTGAGAGGAAGATTCTGCATATATTATGCTTTCTCTTCCCCTCTTCCTAACACACACGCACGCACGCACGCACGCACGCACGCACACACACGCCTCTCTATGGGACTTCCGTTTCCTCTTGCCTTCTACACATGTCTGTTCTCTTCTATCCGTCACAGTTCTCTCTCTCTTTCTCTCTCTCTCTCTCTCTCTCTCTCCCCCCCTCTCCCTCTAAATAAATTAAAACTGAATGCGAGTAAAACAAAAATGATGATAGTTTGGAGTATAAGGAAAGAGCTGAAAGGAAGTGTTGTATTAAAGTGTAATGATGGATCAGTAATAGAATGCGTGGAAATGATGAAGTATTTGGGTTTCATTATCGATAATAGATTGCGGTTAATGGACCATTGCGACTATATGTTAAAAAAGATAAGAAAAAAGATAAGTTTTCTAAATAGAATAGGTAAGGATATATCGATATATTTCAGATGTTTTGTATATAAATCAATTATAGCACCTCACTTCGAGTACTGTGCAACGCTATTAATTGGTATGGGTGGAACGTTACTGAATAGGCTATAAGTTGCGCAAAATCGGGCTATGAGGGTTGTACTTCAATGTGATTGACGTACTAAGGTAGACCAGATGCTGCAAGCACTCCAGTTTATGAATGTAAAACAGAGATTAGTATATAATGTATGTATTTTTATTTTTAAAATAATAAGAGGAATAATGCCTAGACAATTAGGTAGCAGAATAAAAATAGTAGGTGATGTGAGTAATAGTCAAACAAGACAGGCTGAGAATATTGTGGTGCGGTTTCGTAGAACGAAGGGTGGGCAAAGGAGTCTATTCTATGAAAGTCTCAATATGTATAACGCCCTACCGTTAGATATAAGGCAGTGCGAGAGGATCAAACAATTTAAGCGAAAGTTAAAAATGTATATTGTACCTCATGTAGAGGAATTAATGCAAATTTATGTATTGTAAAATCGCCGAGAAAGCTAATAAAGCTCAATTCTCTTCTCTCTTTTTCCCTCTCTCTCTCTCCCCCTTCTCTCCCCCCTCTCTCTCTCCTCTCTTCCTCTCTCTTTTTCTCTTTTTTTACTTTCTCATCTCCTTCTCCTACCCCCTCTCTACTTCCCCTTCTCCTTTTTTCCTTCTATTCTTTTCCCCTCTATTTCCCTCCTCTATTTCCATCATCCGAACTGTGGAATGACATTCCTTTGGATGTCCGCAATGCCTCATCTATTAGCGATTTTAAAAGTAAATTCCACAAGCACTTGCTTCTACAGTCAAAATCGTAATTTTGCCATACCTGCGATATATCTCATGTACTCAATCTGATATAATATTTATAAGCTATGTAATCTATTACTTCTATTCTCTTATCTATCCTACTCAATTCTTTCTCATTGTTTCTTCTTATTGTGTTTCATTCATTGTATTCATGCTCTTTGGAAACATGTGTAAATTTTTAGGTATAATGTCTTAACGCTTCAGGGGACGTGTTCCAGAGCGTGTAATAAATAACGATTAATCAATCTCTCACCCTCTCCCTCCTTTTCCAAAACCCACACCACTGCTTCCTGCCAACTTCCTCCTCCTGATTTCCACCTCCTACATTCCTCCCAGACATGCTCCCACGTTTCTACCTTACTTTCACACATCCTAAACAACCTAAATCTCGCCATCCTTTTCTATCTGCTCTCTCTCCACCCTTTTTTAAATACCCCGGAATACCTTCGCCTATTATTACCTTGTACCATCTATTGTATTCTGACTTCTCAATCTTCTCTCATCTCTCTTTCCTTTGCTTCTCCCTATCTCTTTAGAATAAGGTATAATGCCACCCTTCTTCTTCTCCTCTCAACTTTTCCAACCCTTTTAACTACACCCCTCTAATTTCGAAGAAATTTTTCCTCTCCCGTTCCTAACTTGCTCCCACTTTCCCCTTCTTCTCCATTTCTCTCAACTTTTCCCAACATAGCCTCACCAGCTCACTTCCTTTTTCCTCCTCTAATTTCTTCTCGAATCTCCATGCCATCATTCCCGCCCTCCTCTTAGCTTCTCCCTTTGTAGCTCCTCCCTTACTAAGTACCTTGGTGTTCTTTTATCTACTTCCAAAACCCATCTAATATATCTTTCCTCCACTCTCTCCAATCCTTCCCTCTCCCTCCATCCCCATATTTCTGCTCTATATCCCATTACCGTCCACACCAGTTTGTCAAAATGCCACAATCTTCTTCCCCAGTCTTTCTCAAATCTTCTCTTCCCTATCCCCCACACTTTCCCTATCACTGCGGCCGCTTTTTTCATTATTTCCCTTATCTGTGCTTCCTGTTCTCCATTTCTTTGGAACACGTAACTTAAATAACGGAATTCCTTTACCTCTCGTATTTCTTTTCCTTTTCATCTCCATCTTCTCTTGCTCTCCCTTCCTCCGCCTTTTTTAAACCTCATTATTTTCGCTCGCGGTCTTTCTCCATTCCTCTTCATAGCTCGTATTCACGTCCTCTCTTAACAGTATCTTATTTCTCGAATAGTTCTCATTAATTTTGTGACGTTGCGGCTCGCCGTAGCGTGGCAGCGCCCCGCCGCCGTCACAAGGCGCGGAATTTCGCGCCCAGGGACGAGCCAGAGAGGCAACGACTAGATCTCCAGGGGCCGAAATTAATCGCGTTTCCGCAATCTGATTCTTTTTATTTTATTTATGTATTTGTAATACGCGCGGCGCCTCACCCGCACCACGGCGAACCTCTCCGCGGGAGTACCAGTGAAGGAAGAGTCCGGGAGGACCAAGGACCGAGGAGGAGTAGAGAGAACGGAAACGGCAAGGATCACGGGTCGGCGAGAGCAACGAGGTGTGCGGCACGTAAAGCAGCGACGGACTAGGCCGCCGATAGCGGGGCCCCAGGCGCCTGGGTAAACCCGGCCTCAGCAATCCGTCTCCACGGAATACCGGCCCACGGGGTGACTGGCCACCGCCCCGAGGTCAAACCGGAGGCACACCAGCAGGGACGAAGTCCCGTCTGTCAGCAAGGAAAAATTTAAGGTAGTCGTCTCGTCAGGGCATGTATTAGATAAAGTTTTCGATTTCGGATTTTATATCAAATTATATGATCAGCTTTACAGTCGATTTTTTCTGTGGCTCTTTACCGACTATTTACTCTAGAAAATCGATCTCGAAAATCATAAATTTTGCATTACTTGATACAGACGGCCAGAAAAAGAAGGCTCTATCACGGTTTCAATCACATATTTTCGCATTTTTCGATTAGATGAAGTGAGAAAAAACATTGCTTTTTGTACATTAGATTTCCAAGAATCCGATGCAACCATAAAATAGACCGGAGTTTACCCGAGTTTACCGGAGATTTCGCTGCTAATTTTCTAGTTTATTTTAGTGAAAATGCGGTAAGTAATTGAGCAGACATTTTTTGGTAAGGTTGAAAAGACTTGGCAACGCCGCTGGCTAATCACTCTAGTTGCAGGTTATGGGGCTCGTTTTTCCTAGCCGAATTGGATAGTGATTGACACCCCTGTCATGCGTTTTGAAACCCTTTCTCAGTATTTCCAAGTATTTTTCTCACTTGTAACCTTTCTCGACGACTCGCATGATCAGCTGATCAAAACCGAGTCAAATGAGAAAAATCACAGAATTTGGAAAAAAAGTAATATATTTTGTCACGTATGAAATTTTACACTATAATTCATAAAATTATTTTTCCCTTAGCAAAAATTGCCTGAAATATATTTCTGAACATGAAAACCTACCAAGAGTCACATGCGACTAGCACGTAGCGAGACCCCTGCCTTAATAGAATTACAAGTTGTTTTTTTTTTTTTAATAATTCACTGATGACTTGAGAAAAGTTGATTAATCTTACTTGGATTGCTTGTATTTTTCAACTGCGACATTGCCTTTTTGTTGAAATCGCCGTCCTTGTTGCTGTACACTCGAATAAAAATTGATAAATGACATCATCAGGATTGATCATCAAAAATTGAAAACTTGATTGAAATTGAGGGGGTGGGTTTCGCCCTCCCACTCACTCCCTCCCGACCGGGGGGCTTTGCCCCCCGGACCCCCCACTGGGGGGCCAGGCCCCCCAGACCCCCCAGCTGGGGGGGCTCCGCCCCCCCAGACCCCCCCCGCTGGGGGGCTCCGCCCCCGCAGACCCCCCCCGCTGGGGGGCTTGGCCCCCCAGACCCCCCAGCTGGGGGGGCTCCGCCCCCCCAGACCCCCCCGTTGGCTATTCAGCCAAAAACTACGTGTATATATATATATATATATATATATATATATATATATATATATATATATATATATTCATGTGACGTCGGGGACCCCCCCCCCCCTAGAGCTATACATGTGAGTTGTGAGTTGTGAGTTGTGAGTTGTGAGTTGTGAGTTGTGAGTGCAGTGGTGACGTCGGGGACCCCCCCCTAGAGCTATACATGTGAGTTGTGAGTTGTGAGTCTGACGTCACACGAATATATATATATATATATATATATATATATATTCGTGTGACATCAGACTCACAACTCACAACTCACATGTCTAGCTCCAAGGGGGGGTCCCCGACGTCACGACTCGCAACTCACAACTCACAACTCACATGTCTAGCTCCAAGGGGGGGTCCCCGACGTCACCACTCGTGCGCTGGACTAGTAGTTGGAAAAATTGTCATGTGCCATGTTATGTAACGAATTATATCCTAAACACGAAAATCAGTGCTCTGACTGCTAATATGGATTATTACACTTGTACAACTTGGTAAATATAAACTGTTTATTTTCATGTTACATACATTAATATTCACATCTAGTTAATCGAACAATAATTTATTCGATAATACACAAGGCTAGTATCTTGGTGAAAAAGAGACTAGAAATTGCAACTTGACGCAGCATTATCGTCGACACTTGCTACTCGGGAAACTCGAAATTTGGTAATCAAGCCATTATGTGCGATAAAAAATGGAATTTTTTTAAAAATAAGATACAACATTTACTTGATTCCGCGATTCCTAATCAATAATTCCGCGACAATTTTCTAGGCGGTTTCGAAACTAGTCAACTAGTATAACGGTGCCTGTGCCATGTTCCGCTAATATCGGTCTGTTTAATGTGTTTGTTTCAAGTAATGTGTCTGTTGGACTGGAAACTTGATTTCGTTAGATCTCGAGGAAAAAAAAATTCCCCTTGTTTAACATCACTTATTCAAATGATTAATATTAAAATGTTATTTAATGATCATTACTATTAATTAGGAGCTAGTTGTAATTATTAATACTAGTAGTGTGTACAACCATCCAGTTTTCCGAGTCTCTCGCTCACATTCACTCACACTTTCATTCGCACAAACACACGTCCACTTGCACTTTTGCTGGTTGTTTATCTGGTCAAGAACCAGGCTACCGTTACCACCGCTCGGTATTCTCTATTCCAACTATCGAATCGGTTAAAACATATCGCTGACTTTAGGGTGCGGTATATTACATTTCTTTTTCATCCTATATTATTTCTTGTGACAAACTAGTTTATCCAACTAGTACAATTATGTGTGAATCTTATCTCTAGCTTGTTTTTATCATAAAACCGAACTAGTCTCTCCTTGTCATTCCTTGTTGGGAATTTTCAAGCTCAGCATCTTGTTCCAAGATCTTGAACAAAATTAAACCCTAGCTTGGGGTATCATTGACAATTATTCTCGTGTAATTAAATCAGCATTAATTACATGTATATACATATTCTTGCATCTATATATCGAATTAAACCGAGTTTTCATTAAGATCTTGAATCAAGACCAAGCGTACGTGTCATCAGAATGTCAACGATTGGACGCACGAACGCGTAATTATACAGGAGCGAGTTGTCGTAACGTTTACTCTGAACAGGCAGGACAATACATGTACGATAGAATGTTCCCACTCGGCATGTAATATTTCAGAAATATTTCTGCAAAATTTCATTTGAAATATTACACCTTTCAGCAATATTTCAGAAATATTTCACGACGATTTCTGCAACATTTCTGCAATGTTTCAATCGGCACTATTATTTCAAATGCAACTTTGCTGAAAGATTTCGGCAATATTTCGGTAATATTACTGAAATATTTCTGAAACATATCTATGAAATATTTTTGAAACATATCTACGTAATATTGCAGAAACACTTCAGAGATATTTCAGGTACATTTCATCCGAAAAATTGCAGATACATTTCAAAAATATGCAATATACAGAGTATCCTAAAACTACCGCTATTCCTCTTAATGACAGATTCTTTAGAACATTTCAAGATAAAAATTCTAATACAAAAATGTCAAGGCTACAGTAGTTTTTGAGAATGGGAATTCCCATTTAAAAACTATTGTAGCCTCGACATTTTTGTATTAGGATTTTTGTCTTGAAATGTTCTAAGGAATCTACCATTAAAAGGAATAGCGGTAGTTTTAAGACATCCTATATATTGTTTATTACCAGATATTTACATTATCATAAAAATATGTGTAAAAAAATCGAACACTTTCATTTTGTTATGGTTTTCTAAAATTCTTTTATTTTGTTTAATAACAAAATGTTTCCTTGCAAAAGAAAAAAAAATATTAAATAATCTCAGTTATCATATGTATTATGACAAAAAATTAAATTATTAAAAGAAGTAATGAATAAGTAAATACTATGTAATTAAAATTTACCTTTTGTATATAAGTAAAACTCTCGTATAATTTTACCTCAGTAAATATTAAAATAATATATAAAGAAACTTGTTCTTCGCCAGTGATTAAAATAAAAAGAAGTAGTAATAATCGACGCTGACTGGCAATATAGAAATTTTATTACGACGTATACCGGAAAATTGTATAACAGTTCCCTACATTAAAGGTTTCAGCGAGAGACTTTTTCGTATCTTCAATGATCGCGGTTTTCATGTTCCTTATAGGGTACATTCCGAACGATACCTGTTTGGCTTAGTTTTGTTTTTTGATGTTGGCAGCCACTTAACTAAACTAACCGAGAAGTGTTCCGAACCCAACATAACCTGCAAATAGGTCAACGGTTACAGTGATACGCTATATTTGCAGACCAAAGCAAATTAAACCGAATAATAGTTTAAAGTTAATTAAAGTTAATAAAAATATTATAATAAAAATTATAATAGTAAAAATGAGTAGAAATAAAGCAATGATACTTGACGTGCTTTTTACAAGTTCTAGTTCAAGTGAGAGTGATGATGAAGATGTCGAATTATTTCTTAAAGAAAATAATCGCGAAAATAATCGTACAAAAAAGCCGCGAGTAAAAAATTTTATTGACACAGTAATCTATGCCTATGATAATCAAGAATTTAAACGCCATTTTCGGTGAGTCAACACATAATAATTAAATAAGCTATTCATTTTGCTTTTAATTTTACATGTGGTTTTTCCAGGATGTGTCGCACCACTTTTTACTTTTTGTTAAACATATTAAAGCCATATTTGCAAAGTAAAGAAAGTGGTCCTGTTATTTCTCATGAAAAGCAATTGTATATTGCTTTGTATGTATTAGGAACACCTGATTCATACAGGTAATTATTTATGTACATACAATTATTTTAAGAGGTAACATCACTTTGGTCAGTAAAAAATCGATGTTTTTTTACTGAAAATGTTCTTTATATCATTAAAAATTATATCCTTAAGCAGATATTCATTTATAACTTTTATTTACATAGATCTGTTGTAACTAAGTTTGATGTGGGGAATGCAACAGCTTGGCGAGCTGTAAAAAGAGTAGTGAGAGCTTTATGCTATTTCCGAAATTATTTTATTCATTGGCCGACGTTGGAAGAAGCGGAAAGAACAAGCAGACATATACAGAGAAAATATAATTTTCCAGGCGTAATTGGAGCAATAGATGGAACGCACATTACAATCGCAACTCCAAAAAAAGATGGACTTGCTTACGTTAATCGAAAAGGACATCACTCTATACAGCTACAAGTATGAAGTATTATAAAATATTAAATTTTTAATATTATTAAATTGTCAATATTATATTAAAATAAAATATAAAATATTATTCCTGTTTATAGGTAGTGTGCAATGAAAAGAAAGAATTTATCCATTGCTACGCTGGAATGCCGGGATCGGTACATGACATGAGAGTATTTAAATACTCAGGAATTCAACAAAAGTGCAATAAAAATTATTTTGGTTATAATAAACATCTTATAGGAGATTCAGCTTATTCTCTGCAAACATTCGTGATGGTGCCATACAAGGATAATGGACATTTATCAGCTGACGAAATCTGTTATAATAATGCTCTATCTAGAAGCAGGATGATTATAGAACAGGCTATAGGTCTTTTAGATGCAAGAATCCGATGCAACCATAAAATATATAGTTTACCGGAGATTTCGCTGCTAATTTTTTAGTTTATTTTAGTGAAAATGCGGTAATCGAGCAGACATTTTTTGGTCGAGGTGAGGTTGGGAAGACTTGGCAACGCCGCTGGCTAATCACTGTAGTTGCAGGTTATGGGAGTCGTCTTTCTTAGCCGAATTGGATAGTGATTGACACCTCTATCATGCGTTTTGAAACCCTTTCTCAGTAATTGTCAAAATTTAATCGAAAAGGAGATGTGAAAGGAGGAAATGTTATTTTGCCTTGCTTGTATTTTAGAATTGGTACTCGTAGAAATAATGGTACACGCATCGTTACAAAATTCGTTGAAATAAATTTATAAATAAATTACACACATTCTTTTCATATTTTTATTATTATCGATATATTAATAAATAACGGACCATTCACGGGTTAATTGAAAGTCAGCTAAATAATCAATTGTTTCAATTTACGTTTACTTAAAACATTATTATCATCTACAAAAAGGAACGAGTGAGCATTAAAAATGCATAAATCGGCATATCCGCCCAGATTTACGTAACATTTTGACGTTTCAGCTCTTCCACGACTGCTTTTATTATTCTCTCAGCCTTCGTAACACGCGGTCGGCCTCCAATATCTTCTGCGAGAAGCATCTTTACCGCATGTTCGTTTCCATCGCTATACGCTTTCTGAAGTACGTCCAGTGAAAGACCAGCTTTCGCCATCTTCGCAATCATTCTGTGGATGCTCCTGGCTTCAGGCTTTGCAAAGCGGCTTTGTTTGTCTGTTCAACAACCATTTTTTCTTGCTCTTTCACGATATTTTCCGTGGTTCTGACCGCGACTTTGATTGCTTCGTCGTCAATACCAATGGTATTTATTAGCTGCCTCAAGATTCGAATATCATTTTGGGCGTCGTGTGCTCCTTCGATTGCGTTCGGCCCCAAAAAGTCCTGAACCAGAACAGTCTGACTGAACTTTTTCTTCTCTTTTCTCCGCTCGACGAGGAGAGTTCGAAACATCGGCAGCGTATCCGCGAATCCTCTGACCACAGACATGAAATCGGTGAGTAATCCGAACTTACGCATAGTGCGCAGAATCATGGGTGCATCGAATCTGCAAATTATAGATAACTCAGGTAAATAAAAATGTAAACAGCGGACCTTCTGAATCGTTCATAGGGAGTCTTACCGGAATCCATTATGGGCTACCAAGATGATATTATCTCCGACATTTCTCAGGAATCCGATAAAATTGGCCAGGCCTACGCGCGGTGGGATGGTATCTAGCTGTTTGTCGTTCAAGTACATTTCACCGGCGCGTACTTGAAGGCCAGTCGTTGCAGCAGCACCAGGCGTCATGCTTTTCGGAACCATATATACGTTGAAGGTTTCGGTTTCCGTAGCTGCAGAGATCTGAAAGAAAGAAGTACACATGCAGCGTGGCGAAAATGATGTAATCTATCAAATAATTCAGATAAAACTTACTTGGCATATTTCAGCCGAATGAGAGAGACCACTCGTTTCCAAGTCAAATATTACGATTTCGCTCTCAGCCCAGTCACCTGTTATTAAAGAAAGTACAATTTTTATACGTAGACATTACAGAAACATTGTTCAAAATTTACTTGTAACTTCTTGATCTGGCTTATTCCATAGCAGCTCCGACACTCCTTCCAATCCGGAGTTCGATTCGTACGTGAGTCTTTCTCGTCTTTGGGCAGAAGCGTTTTTGGCGGATCTCTTTTTGGCGAGAAAAAGTCTTCTTCGTTTATAAGAAATCGTCTTTGATTTCTTCGCTTTTTTGGATCGCGCTTTATCCTTTTTCGCTCGAAACTTCGTTGTTTCCTTACCCGGAGAAAGGTCTAAATTTTTACATACTTGAGAAATGTATTGCATACCAAGATTTTTTTGGCACACCGCTGCTGCTACTCTGAAGGCCATCGACTCGGAGGCGCCGTAAAATTGACTCTTGGGATGCTTGCTGCAGACGATACGGTTGAAGTTCTCATTCGCCTGGGAAGAACCGCAAGGAGCAAGCTTACTAACGTTATTGGCGTACTTCGTGAATATGTTCGTCAGTTTTGCCCGCAGCTCCGAATCCGTCAGCGGCTTTCCATCTGGAAGACTCTCGTGTACATAGTTTTCGTCCGTATGCGATCGGCACCAGTTTCCGCACTTATCGTGCTTTCCATACGCATGATCTACCACATTTTGCAATGCTGTCTTCGTTGCGGATTCATTGCCTTTATTTTAATGAATCGCCCGAGAAAACGCCCGTCCGAAATAATCGATAAGAGCTTTCGGCAGATTTAAAGCGTACAGTGCACTTGTGAGGCCTTTTTTGGCGTGGTTCAGATCGGACCATTTTTCAACTCTGTGAGAGGACTCTCGGCGTACTGCAGCGATCCACGAAGCATTGTCATCTGCGATTAGTACTGCGATTGCGACATTTGCTTCCGTTAAAAGATCATTTTTAGCGATTAGTTCGACGGCCATGTCCGGCTCCATAGCTTTCGCACTTCGATCAAAATTTAATCGGCAAACGTGGTCCGATGGTTCGTGACCCTTCTCGCACATTGCGCATTTTTTTGTGCGTATAGCGTACGCCAGAACGAGTCCACTGTAATATCCTATCAGGGATCCATGACCTGGAGAGGACACAAGAGATAATCGTTCTCATCTAAATATATAATTTGATATCGTAATAAAAAATTATCGTGTAGTATAGCATCTTACCCGTGAGACTATTATAACAGTGGCCTGTGCCACGCTTTTGCCACCCTGCGTCGTAACTTGCCTTCAGAGGAACCATTCCACTCCAGTCGGTTGGCCAATCTCGCATTTCCTCGGTGTCGTTATGACTGAGCCCATCGAATCTACATGAATTATTGATTTCTTCAGACGAAGGTTCAAAAAAGAAACACAATCCACTGTCACGGTCGATTGTGATAAATACATATGTATATAAACAAATAATTGATCCTGATATTTCCATAAACAGCGCTGATGCGATTCCATATCGTCTGGCTACAATCATTGTAACGCAATAGTTCTTCTATCTCTGCGTTATGTGTAAAATTCCTTTGCGGGCATCCTGTAGATTAATAAAATATATTTTATTCTTTAACTTCTCCAATAAAAAATTAGCATGTTAAACTTTTCGAAGCTTTCAAATCAAAGCATAATTATTATTAGCAACACACTACGAAATCGTCAGAAAAATTCAGCTTTGAGGGAAGGTTCTCTCTGCATCATAGACGAAAGGACTGTCACCTAAAGAGCACGATGCAAACATGCATACTGAATAGAAGGATGCAAAATTAAACCAGAATGCTATAAAATGGCAATAAAAAAGGCATAAATCAGTGTGGAGGATTAAATATGATTGGATGTTAGAATGCAAAAATAAAAACTCGGACTCAGTTTAATACGATACATATGAACGCACTTCGAACCAGCTGATTGATCGACGTTAGAACTGTCCAGCGTAGGGAAATTACTCCTTTCAGATGCTATCGTTAATTGTCGTTCCAACTGGATACTCTTCTGGCAACTTTCTTTCGCTAGTCGCTCAATTGCCAGACCCGCATCTCGTTCGTGTCTTTTGAGTAAATTTTTAGAGACCGGGTGAATGTCAAGAACAGACAGGAAAGTATTTACTTGTGCTTCACCAATGCCAGTATCAATCATTCCTAAACAATAAATAATGTAATATAGATTAGAGAGATACATTGTGTTAAAGAAATCAAATTATTTTAAAGTGTATTCTCAGTGTGTCTTACCGATGCCGAGCTTGAAATTTACGTCGAAGCGATTCCGAATAGTATCGCTGTACTTGCTTCTTCCCGTAGCTACTTTCTTTAGCTCGTTACAATGCATACACCGAACGTCGAGCACACTTGCAAGACCCTTGAATACTTCGGATTCTGTATTACGCAGGGATAGTGGCTCATCGCACTGGTTGCACCACAATGTATCCGCGAGGCACCCTAACTCGACTATTCGACGTCCTGCGTGGACGCAGTCAACCGTCGTTGGCTCGTTTGGTTTTTTCTTTTTAGCGATCAAAACGTTTTCACGCCATTGTTTTCGTTTACGCGAAACAAATCTGCCGGCGAAAATACCATGTTCGGCACGAATGTCGTGCCTTTCCATAGTGAAAATTCTTCAAATAACATTGGCTATCTAAATCGAGGTTAGGAATTTGCCGGTTGTTGACAAACTACAACTGACGTAAAATGCGACGTTGCCAAGTATTTTTCTCACTTGTAACCTTTCTCGACGACTCGCATGATCAGCTGATCAAAACGGAGTCAAATGAGAAAAATCACAGAATTTGGAAAAAGTAACATACTTTGTCACGTATGAAATTTTACCATAATTTATAAAATTATTTTTCCCTTAGCAAAAATTGCCTGAAATATAATTCTGAACGTGAAAACCTACAGTCACATGACTAGCACGTAGCGAGACGCCTACCTTAAGGAGTCGCTGCGCCACCGAGGAACTGTTGCACGCCCCCGAAGGATCTCCTTGCGACAACCCTGCGCCAGGATACTGCAAGCCTGCAAGCTCGCGCCCTGATTGATCGGCACGCCCCGCAGGAAGGGGGTGCCACATCGATTCCGCAATCGAGCGGATTTAGCGCGACACTCTCTGGTCGTCCGGCGTACGCGAAAGCGTAAATCGGTGATCCGCGATAGCCGTCCCGTAACGAATCTCGAGATAGACGACGATTGTTGGCGAGGACGGCGAGGAGCCCCAGGAGAAGGCATCGCATCGGTGAGGTTGCCCGCAAATAATATCGTAAATGTCGAGCCACGACGCCGCCCTCCGGTACACGCTCTCGCTCGGAAAAACGTGCGTAATACCGCGGTATGTGCGGTTCCTCGCAAACCGAGTGTAACCTTGTGATCGGCAGCGACAGCGAAGGGCCTCGGGATGGTATCGTGGCCGCGGAATCGCCGGTAGAGCCGTTATGTCGAACCTCTGGAGATCGCGATAGATTCGTTGGCGAAATCCGATATTGCGCTCCCAATTTCGTGGAATGTGCGCGCTTGTGATCGCGTCTCGCGCATACGGTATTCGCGGCGTATCGAGTTTCCTCGCGTTACATCTGGTATTTGTCGCGGTTGCGTCTGCATCGATCTGCGCGATATTTCGCATCAATCTGAAGATTACGGCGTAGCGTATCGTGTCACAGTGGGACATTCTCGCGAGTAGTCGTCCTAGCGAAGGACATACAATAATTAGCGTCCCGTATAGGGCCTCTTTGGCGACAAAGCTCGACAGCGGCTGCGACAATGATATTTCATGACCATGTTGTGTTCCGACTCGTGTCGGATTAGCGTTGATTGCGTTTGATGTAATGTTCGGTGAGTTATTCGCGGGATGTAAATTATAAGATTCGCGTTAGCCTAGTATGGCGTTACTTTCCGTGGCGACGGAATGCGTTGGACAGTTCGCGTCTGAATTAATCGTGGTAACTCCGTCTCTTCGCGTTCGTTGTATTGTTGCTCGCGATAATTCCATGTCTTCGCGTTAGTTGCATTATTACTCGCGGTAATTCCGAATTTTCGCGTTAGTTGTAGTATTGTTCGCGGTAACTCCGTATTTTCGCGTTAGTTATAGTATTCCGTGTCATGCCGAATGCCTCGGCACATCCCTGTTGCGTTCGGTCCTAATTCCTTGCGTTAGATTAAGATCATTTCGCGACAGAATTCTTGCGCGGTTTTGAACGTGGCGTTCACGCGCTCCGAGCGTGACCCGTCTCATTTCGCGATATTCCCTGTGCAACCCCACTTCCTATTTCCATGACTATTTCGCGTTTACTCCGATTATTCTGTATTCGGTCGTATCTTTGCCGATGTTTGATATTAATTGTAAGTTAGTTCTATTATACTCCTCTGATTTAATAACCGCGCCTTCCGCGCGTTTGCTGTGCAGTAGCATAATGCTCCGTTCATTTCTGGCGTCCGCGATACCATTATTTTTGTTGCTCAAATCCTGACGCCCGCGTTATCAGTTATTTACTTGAGTTCTATAATTAAATAATGGAGGCCGAGTTGGCACTTATGATTTCGCCGGGAGGGTCCCGTTAGCGCACGGTGCGATAGCGCACAGCCCGATAGCACACCAAATAAATGGCGCACTATCCCGATAGCGCACCAACTAATATGCACATTTGCCTGATAGCACACAAGAAAATGAAACATAGTACCGATAGCGCACGAAATGTTGGAAGCATTATCCCGATAGTGCACGCACGTTTCTTTCCCGATAGCGCACGAGGAGCGCTAAAGGGACGTGTGCTAACGAGAAAAAAAAGTTTATTTCCCGATAGCACACGAGGTGCACTACAGGAACGTGTGCTAAAGAGAAAAGACGCGTTTCTTTCCCGATAGCGCACGAGGTGCGCAACATGGATGTGTGCTAAAGAGAAAGGACGCGTTTCTTTCCCGATAGCGCACGCACGTTTCTTTCCCGATAGCGCACGAGGTGCGCTAATGGGACGTGTGCTAAAGAGAAAAGATGCGTTTCTTTCCTGATAGCGCACGAGGTGCGCTAATGGGATGTGTGCTAAAGAGAAAGGACGCGTTTCTTTCCCGATAGCGCACGCACGTTTCTTTCCCGATAGCGCACGAGGTGCGCTAATGGGACGTGTGCTAACGAGAAATGACACGTTTATTTCCCGATAGCGCACGCACGTTTCTTTCCTGATAGCGCACGAGGTGCGCTAAAGGGACGTGTGCTAACGAGAAATGACACGTTTATTTCCCGATAGCGCACGCACGTTTCTTTCCCGATAGCGCACGAGGTGCGCTAAAGGGACGTGTGCTAACGAGAAGAAAAACGTTCATTTCCCGATAGCGCACGAGGTGCGCTACAGGGACGTGTGCTTGTGTGAATAGACGCGTTTCTTACACTTTGTAGAGGAATGACGTAGAGTAATGAGTTTCACTCTTCGAAGCGCCCCCACTGAACTACGTGGGTCCGATGACGCGCTCTAACAATGTTTTACTGTTTAAAGCGCCCAACCGATCCGTGTGGGTCCGATGACGCGCCTTATCAATCCTCAACTCTTCAGAGCGCCCCACTGATCCACGTGGGTCAGGTGACGCGCTTTAACAATGTTTTACTGTTTAAAGCGCCCCACTGAACCACGTGGGTCTTTTTTCTCGTTAGCACACGTCCCTTTAGCGCTCCTCGTGCGCTATCGGGAAAGAAACGTGCGTGCGCTATCGGGATAATGCTTCCAACATTTCGTGCGCTATCGGTACTATGTTTCATTTTCTTGTGTGCTATCGGGCAAATGTGCATATTAGTTGGTGCGCTATCGGGATAGTGCGCCATTTATTTGGTGTGCTATCGGGACGTGTGCTAAAGAGATGTGGGCTATCGGGAATTATTTTAAATTCGACGTGTGCTATCGGGCTGTGCGCTATCGCACCGTGCGCTAACGGATCCCGCTCGATTTCGCCGGAGTGTAACCTCCGAATAAACGCTATTACTTGTTTGTTCACTGCCTGAGTTAATGATTTACGTGTCACCCCACCGGATATCGTGCTGCCCTTTTTCCACCCCGCCCGGAGTAGTAGTTTGAGCTGGCCGATTTCTCGCACACCGACCTTATTACGTTTTGTGTTTGGTTTTTTTTTTTGTGATTTTGGCGTACGTTAGTGGACACGAATTTACGCGTCTGGCGCCCAGCAATCAACTTCGGTTAGTGAAGTGTCGGATGTGCGAGAGAACGCTGGAGAGGCCTATTACCCTTCTCTCCTTTCCCCCTTTTGATCCGTCGTGCGCCTCGGGCGCAGAAAAGGACGTGATAATTTATTTAAATAAACTTGAGGATAATATCGCAGCCTAATTCTAATGACATGGAATAGGAGAAACGGTAAATAAAAAAAAATAATTTAAATTTGTTACCATATTATATATACTTATTTATTGGTCATGTAGCGCATTATACACAATAGTATCTAAAGCGTAGTAATAATTCGCAATCAATATAATCGAATTTTCATCATAAACTTTACGCAAGATATTTGCCACATTACATTTACCGATGATACATTTCCGCCTTAAACGCCTTAAATAGTAACAAATTGATTAAATTTTATATTTATATTTATATTCATGCGTATTTTGATACAGCTTGAAATATTCATATTTGATACATTGTTCGAGCTCGAATATGAAAAGCATAGTTGACGGTTTCATGTACAGACAAACATTGCACGTGTCAATTTTACAACACTCGCATCACGCATTTTTATGAGTTCTATAACAGCATCTTGAATTGATAGCGAAGAACCGATAGTTCATCTCACAAGGGGACCTTCAGGCTAACGGATTTTTTTTTTTTTTTTGTACTTACTGTACTTGAGGGTCATCACCCAGACATCAATTTCCCAAAGCATTAAGGCGCGCTTTTCAGAAAAACTCGAGATAATCGACTTTGAAGAATTCCGAGCGCGCTATGTACACAGAATTTTAATTTCAATGTAAAATTTATCAATCCATGCTAATTAACAGATATTTAATCATCGTTTTTAATAAAAAACTTACATCTTCTTGTTTTGAATTGCTTGAAAAATCGTACTTTGTGTTCAAGTAATTTTGAAATTTGAATATTTATAATAAATTGATATTTTGGTACAAAAATGAAAAACGTCAGGTAGGAAATAAAATACTTTTATATTTTTAAAAATTACGAAAAATACAGCGCAAAAATGATATATAGTATACAGTCGTTTTACACGACAATATTGCACAAACCAGGATGATATTTATCGTAAAAGCAAGGGAAACAGTAAGTTTCACGGCATCTAGCACATCGTATGAACGCAGATATTTTACAGGAGCTAGGTTTTTTAAAATTTCTGTTGGAAAACACATTTCATTGACGTTCATAAAATGTCTCTGTCATCACAAAGACTTGAAGCGAACCACGCTATCGAATCATGTTTTTAAAGATTGGAGAGAACAGCTGGTGATGTACAATAGATTTAATTTAATACAATCTTCATGATTCGATACGCGTGGTTCGCTTCAAGCCTTTGTGATGACAGAGACATTTTTATGAAAGTCAATGAAGTGTGTTTTCCAACAGAAAACACAGAAATTTAAAAAAACCTTGCTTCTGTAAAATATCTGCGTTCATATGATATGCTATGAAACTTACTGTTTTCCTTGCTTTTACGATAAATATCATCCTGGTTCGTGCAATATTGGCGTGTAAAACGACTGTATACTATATATTTCATATCATATAATTCACTTTTAAAAATTAAACAATATTTTTATTAATATCATTTTTGCGCTGTATTTTCTCGTAATTTTCAAAAATATAAAAGTATTTTATTTCCTACTTGACGTTTTTCATTTTTGTACCAAAATGTTAATTTATTATAAATATTCGAATTTTAAAATTACTTGAACACAAAGTACGATTTTTCAAGCAATTCAAAATAAGAAAATGTAAGTTTTTCATTGAAAACGATGATTAAACATCTGTTAATTAGCATGGATTGATAAATTTTACATTAAAATTAAAATTCTGTGTACATAGCGCGCTCGGAATTCTTCAAAGTCGATTATCTCGAGTTTTTCTGAAAAGCGCGCCTTAATGCTTTGGGAAATTGATGTCTGGGTGATGACCCTCAAGTACAATAAATACAAAAAAAAAAAACCGTTAGCCTGAAGGTCCCCTTGTCAGAGGTTGTTCAATATCCATACGTCTTTCGATGAGCGCTGTCCATGTTGCATGAGGTAACACTATCTGATTTCCTCGATTACCTCCAAAAACTAATTCAACAAAGGATGTTGGTCCAACGTTGATTCCCACATCCAAATATTTGTAAGCTGTAGATGTCAAAGCAAATCTTCTTTGCAAGATGCGTGGCGTAAAACGGGGTTCATCAAAACTGAAAAAATACAAATAAATAAGCAAAGGTATGTAAACAGTTTATGCACAATTTTATACAAAAATTAACGGTACTTACTCATTATACTGTTTCTTGCACGACTCGTTTCCAATCGGAACATAATAATTCACACCGTCAGTGTTTATCGTATCTGGAGGCTGTTTGCAGAGCGATGTACTTGAACCGTTTCAAACTCTTGACTGCGCGCTAGAATCCTCGTAGACTATTTATACATACACAAAATTGCAAATTTTGCAAGTAGCGCCGATGTATGGCTGCTGCAGGTATACAGATTAAATCAGCATAAGTCAATGACATGATATATTTTTCAAGGACTCATCGCGACGCGTCTTGCAATGATTTCATGAAACACGTGCAAAACTGCAATTGTTGCATTTTTCTGGTCAATGTATGACTGCTGCGATTATGCATAGTAACGAAGTCTACTTTTGACACAATTTAGCATAAGTCAATGGCGCTATATCGTTTTCAAGAACTTGTCGCGACGTGTCTCGCGATGATTTCATCGAACACCTGCGAAACTGCAAGTTTGCAATTTTAAATAAGTTAATGGCGCGATATCATTTTCAAGAACAAGTCGCGACGTGTCTCGCGGTGACTTCATCACACATGCTAAACTGAAAATCTTACATTTTCGGAAAGCGCAAATGTACGGATGCTGAGATCATGGTGAAATTAGACATGATAAAAAACAAACAATGCGACATTAGTAGAATATAAAATGAATAATCTGGGAAATACGCTCAGTAGTTGAGAATTGGAAGTCGTGAGTACAACAAATTGTGTTAGAAAAAGGATCGTGTAATAATAACATAGAGCAAGCAAGCAAGAGTTGGAGCAATCCACCCTATTAAATTCGAGGGAAGAATTTACCGCGTGGGAGCAACAATGTGTCGAGTTTATCGAATCGTTGGAAGAACAAAGCCGAATTAAACGGCCACGATTATCGATCGGTCTCAAACAGTCGTTGGTCGCTCGCACGACTCGGCGGTCTGGAAAATTCGGTACATCAATGCGGTTCGTGCATGTGGGTACCGGATACGGTGCAAGTGAGACAGGACTCAGATGGTGCGAGATAGATATGACTTTTAAAAGTCGTATACTGACTGGTGCGGTAATAAATTCCAAACAACCGGAACCTCGTCAATTTCTCAAAGATGCGAAAGACATTGTACTCGATCGTGTTGCGGAACGTCATGCAACATGACAATGTAAAGATAAACACAATGTTTTAATGGTCAATTTGTTACAGGTGACAAACGCAGCGAATAAAAGTATCTCTACGAAAAAATGTGAACTTTTTCGTACGTCCGATCGGGTAAGAATAGTACGTGTTGCGCGTTATCCAGCCTATCCTAGCATCGCTGGAGGAATTCCAGGAACGCGATAGCGGATGGGCGTTGTATACTTAATTGACTGTAAACGTGAACAAATATATCCATTGCACGCGGGATGTTTCGTAAAAATACCGCGAGAAATTAAAATAAAGAGAACGGTGATCAACGTGCAATCAATGGACAATGCATGTTTCAGTGGTGGCTGCTCTGCATCTAGCCAGAGACATGCAGAACGGGAATCGTCGTATCCGTCATTACACGTCGGTGCTAAATCTTACAGACATTGAGTTTCCAATGACATTGAATTAAATTAAAAAGTGTTGAAAATCTCAACACCTCCATCAACGTGTACAGCATTGAGAAAAAACATGGAACTTGCTATCTTACCAATACGGCTCACCAAGCGAAAAATGGACAAACATGTAAATCTGCTGTACGTGCATGACGACAACGTTGGACATTTCGCGTGGATCAAGAACCTATCCCGCCTCGTGAGCTCGTAAATCAATAGACATGAGCTAGACAGGAAATACTTTTGCGATCGGTGAGTATACATCTTAATAAATAATAAAAATAATTCTTTACGTGAAAGATATATAAAATTTTTTATTATTTACAGATGTTTGCACTACTTAAGCTCCAGCGAGAAATTGGAAAGCCCATGGTGTAGACTGTCGGGAGATGGACGACTGCGGCGATCAAGTGTACCGAGTGATAACGACAAGTGGTTGACCTTTAAGAATTACAACAGGAAGGAACGAGTTCCGTTTATCGTATACGCCGACTTGGAAGGTACCCTGGATAAGATGGAAGCGGATCCTAAAAACGTACACGTATCAACATCATCGCGTCTTTAGCATAGGCAATGATTTCTGCCCAGTGCTACGATACGATAAGAAACGTTGTGTCATACATTATTGCAAACCTTCAGCAGTGTACTTGACACGGTTTCCGTATAGCAAAGATTCACCGCGTATTGAAATTCGCGCAATCTCCATGGCTTTGCGATTATATAGAACTGAATACGAAATTTAGAACATTGGCTAAGAATAATTTCAAAAAAACTTTATAACAAATTGATGAAACAACGCTGTGTTCGGCAAAACCATAGAGAACGTGCGCAATCACGTTGACGTGCGACTCGTGACTCATTGGGGGGGGGGGGGTAATACGGCGCGAAAGCAATGATCGCAGAACCAAATTTTTCACAGTCAAAGCGTCTTTTCGGAGAATCTAGTAACAATAGAATGATGCGAAAACTCGAGGTGAAGTTCGACAAAACCAATCTACGTGGGTATGTGCAGCCTCGATATATCCAAGACACGTTTGTATGAATTTTATCACGAGTACATGTTACCGTTGTATCGCGACAAGTGTAAAGTCACATACACCGATACGGACAGTCTCATTTATCTCATCGAGTGCGACGACGTGTATGATACCATGAAGCGCGACATTAATAGATTTGACACTAGCGATTACGCGATCGATAATGCGTACGGTATCCCACTCGTCAATAAAAAAGTTCCAGGCTTGATGAAAGACGAAAATAACGGTGCGGTAATGACTGAATTCGTCGGGCTTAGAGCAAAGATGTACGCCTTGCAAGTCGACGGTAAGAAAGATACGAAAAAGGTCAAAGGTTAAGAGTAACGTCGTAGCCAGGTCGATAACGTTCGACGATTACACGCGGTGTCTGCGAGACAAAATTGAAATGACGCGACAGCAGGCTTGCATAAGGTCCAAACTACACGAGGTGTACAATGTGTCCGATACAAAAATTGCTTTAAGTCCGTACGACGATAAGCGATGCATTATACCCGATTCTACCGAGACGCTGCCATGGGGGCATTATAAAATACCACTGTAAAATATATATTGTAAATACATTTGGATATTTTGAAAATAAATGACTCATTTGTATATAAATATGTTCTATATTGTAATACATTTTTACAATACATTATTCTTGTGTATCCATGAATTGTATGAATCATCAAATTCTAACCACTTTACATAAACCATACCCCCTTCTTGCGCAAAACTTTTTCAACGAGATACACGTTGAAATTAGCAACGCGATGCAACTCGTATTCGTAGAATCCACCGGCGACAGGTTTCCACACAGGAATCTTCCAATAGATACGTCATGGGATTAGTTTTCTGCACTTGACTATTCTAAACACCTCCGTGGTCCAATTTGGCGTGTATCCTTTCTCAAAGATTGTCTTGAATTTACTCACGCGTACCGAGTCGCCGAGTGAGTCCCGATTGCGCACATTACTAATCCGACACGACAATAGTTTCCGATCGGACACATTCCCGATTGCACACGGTGTCAATCGGACACGGTATTGATGTCACACGGTGGTCGATTGCAACACAGTGTCGATTGCATACGTGTCGATCGGACACATGCTCCGTGGCTGCAGGCGCAGCGAATAGAAGTTGTGATTTTCGTTAAAGCAGGGCACACACACGTAAATACAAATAATTGTGTAAAGGCGCGTCACTAACCTATATAAGTTAGTGGCGCGCTTTACTTTATTCAAGTAATTTTAAAACATGTTAAATAATTTTTGCGAA
>JASTWK010001255.1:0-42188 GCA_030770225.1 Temnothorax unifasciatus
TTCTGTATGCCTTTGCTGAGGGTGGATGTTTGCTCCGAATGCACACAGATATCGATCTAACGAGCCATAATGACAGAGGACAGTACACCAGTTCGAAATTTCTGGCGTTTGAACCAGAAAAAACGTCATGAAGATACTCTGGAAGGTGTCGGAGTGCACGTCTGCCCTTACGAGAAGATGACTTGATGTTTGCGGCGTAAGGTTCATCCGTAGTTACGACGAGTTTTATATTGCGCTGAGGAGGACCCCAAGATAGGGTCGAAACGTTCGCGAAGTCGATATGTATAAGAAAATAAATTTTAGCGGCTAACGACTCGCTTGGCTCTTATCGCCCTTATTAAATATTTTAATTTTAATTTTTGAGCCTCTACTTAGTTATTTTTAATTTATACTTGCAAAATGACATTCTTCTTAAAATTGGAATGTGCTTTCAAAAGCACAAGTTTTTCAAACAGGGAATCTCCCATTTTTCTTCTGTGGGTCTCATAATTAATCCGCCGTATGAGAAAAGACGTTCTACTGGCGCTGAACTCGGAAGACATGTATTATATTTCACAAATATTTTTTTGACTGTTGGATATGATTGTAACATTGAAAGTGATGTGTTTGTATCTTGTAAATATTGAAGAGCCTCTAAATCTCCTGTTGTCTCGCCTGTGGATGAATCTGATGAATCATCTTGAAACATGAAATATTCGTCTTTTTTCTTTTCTTCTGTATTATTATTTTCCTTATTACCAATTTGATGTAATTTTTTTATTTCCATTATAAATAATGTTTTGACATATTCCTTTTTTTCTTTTGGAACCCATTTCATTTTAAAGAAAGGATGAGCTACTGATGCCAAGATGGCATCGTTTGCCGTTGTTTCAAATAGTACAAATTGTTCGAACCGCCGTTTTAAATTTTTATCGATGATTTCAACTAAATGTCCGCAATATTTAAGATTTTCCATTTTTAGATGTGAAAGAATTTTGATAATCCTCATCAATTCAGGCAACAACATTCCATAATATGTATCTTTTTCTCCTTGTAAATTTTGTATGGCTTCGGCTATCGGCTTCAAACACTTGATATATTCGCTTAAAAATTGTAGATCTGTTTCCTTAAACAGCGTAAGTTTCAAATTTTTTAATGCTTCGTTCAAATGTTCCTTTACAATTAAAAGGTCGTTCACGCAGTTAAAATAAGAATTCCATCTTGTCGGGCATGGAGAAGTAGAAGCCTTTCCTGTTGTATCTAAATAAGTTTCACAAGCTTTTGGTGATTTTGCGCATAAATTCCAGAGTGCTTGACATTTCCCGAAAGCCGAATTGTGAGCTTTCTTATAAGTATTGCTTTTTGCCATTGCTTGTTTAGTATCTATCGCTGCAATTAAATGTAACGTATGTGTAGCACATCTTTCGTGACTAGACAGTTCATAATCATTTGTGCAGTCTTTGATCGATTCTGGAAAAACTTGTGGAAGTAAATCATTGTCTCCATACTCTCCATCAATTTCACCTTCGCTATCTTCATCATCGTTGGTTACATTATAATCATTGGTTTGTTGACAATCTAATGTGACAATAGGCTCGGATTCCTCGGATCTTTGAAATACTTTAAACGCTTTTACCATGTTTGAACCATTGTCGGTGATTGTTTTCGTAATTTTGCATAATTTTAAATCAAATTCAGAATGCACCTCACTTATTATTTCGGCTACTTTATCAAAAGTATGTGCTCCTTTGAATCTTCTGCAGGCAATGGCAGCGCCGTTCCTTTTCAATGTATTATTGTCGATCCAATGAACTGTCATGCCCACGGTCTTACACACAGGTCTGGAAACTCTAGTGGTGGGGGATGGTCGTCTTAGCGACGAAGAAAATAACTCGCTTTGTGACCGCAAGAGTCGCTGCCATCGGTCAGTGTAGATGTGGTGGGACAAAGACGGAAATAGTAATTAGTAAATTCAAAATCGTGAGTGTCATATAGGCAATAATTGAAGTTTCAAATAAGAAAAGGAATAATAAATAACTTTGTATTAAGAAAAACGTTGGAAATCTTTTATTATACGAATGCGCAAATTAATAAATTAATAATTTATTCTTAATTTACAATATTTAAAAATGACGCGGTATGAGAGCGGTCGACTTGTATTAATTCTGATTCTTACCTTATGTATACCTCGGTTTTATAAGATTAATTAGAAAGTTAAAGGCTATGAGTAAAGAAAATAAATAATAACCCGTTTCGAAAATCCATAGTTAATTTACACACGTGGGACGATTTTAATTTTATATTGCCCGGGATCGCTGCTTGCCACTTTTTAAATAAATCTATTTTTTTCGGGACTTTAAAAGTTGACCGTTTTACTTTTAAAGATTTATATCCCGTTTTGCAGTTTGGGACTACGCAAGAATTCGTCATATTATATCGAAATCTACTAAAATACTTAGGGCCAATTTCACCAACCACGGTTAGCATAAAATAAATTCTACTTAAGACGCTAATGTAGTATAAATTTACAAAAATACCACAATTTACAAATAAATTCACTAGAATATTTTTTTCAGCACATGTCATTTTCGAAAATGCACTTGAATTAAGCGCAATTAAAAGATTGTTGTTACGTTACCATGGGTTACCATCTACACTTTGCGATGACAGCGATGCATAGTGACAACGCCGTGAAATAAATTTTTCCTCGCTAAAACGACCATCCCCCACCACCAAAATCGGCCTGAGTTTCCAGACCTGTGTGTAAGACCGTGGTCATGCCTAAATAGCTACGTTTTGATGATGACCAAACGTCCGCCGTGGTGCACACAAAATTTGCAGCTTGTAAAGATTGTTTTATCTCAATCACGGCTTGATGATATTCCTCTTCAATTCTACGTATAAGTGAATGCCTACCCAAAATTTTGGGAGTTTTCAAAAGTTGACTTGCGCCTTCTATTAATTTTGCAAAAGCTGTAGATTCTACAATAGACAAAGGTGACATAGTTTCTATTACAAAATCCACAATTAAGTTGTCCAAATTTACTGCTTTAAAACTAGCTTCCTTTAAAGTTGTCTGCTTTATTTTTTTATGAACAGTGCTTCTTTCTTCAGATTTTCTTTTCATTATATTAGAAGCTTTTAATTTTTCGTAATCTTTCAAAACATCTGCATGTCCTTTTGTCTAAAAATAGAAAAAAATTAAGATTAGAAAAGTTTTCTAAATGCTCAGAAAGAGTCTAGACTCTTTTTTACTATGTGCATATTATTCTGCACAGCTTTAAATGCACCCAATGCTACAACTGAGCACTTAGTGAGTGAATAGATATAGGACAGATTCTTATTGTTAGAGTTTAAACAAAAAACCAATCATATTCACTTAAGGGGTTAGACTACCCTGAAACAGGCGAATTTTCAGGAATTAATTTCAGACAAAATATCGGTGATACATGAATAATTTTTTTTTATTATCTTTATTAGGGTTTCAAGAACATGTACAAATTTTTTGGTGTAAAAAATTTCTAAATAGCGATGAGGCACTTCTTTACGCGCAACTATGCTTGTCAGACGGTGTACATGGTTTCTGAAATGTGGGTGATCTGAAACGAAAAAAAATAAAATATGGTCATTAACTATATTGTATTGTCTTCGGAATGACGAAGCTTTTTCTCTCTCCTCGTTTTTGGCGTCAAGAAAAAAATTCCTGAATTTTTCACTGCATTTTTGAAAAATTCAAGAATTTTTTTCTTGACGTCAAAAACGAGGAGAGAAAAAAAGCTCCATCATTCCGAAGACAATACAATATAGTTAATGACCATATTTTTTTTTTCGTTTCAGATCACCCACATTTCAGAAACCATGTACACCGTCTGACAAGCATAGTTGCGCGTGAAGGAGTGCCTCATCGCCATTTAGAAATTTTTTACACCAAAAAATTTGTACATGTTCTTGAAACCCTAATAAAGATAATAAAAAAAAATTATTCATGTATCACCGATATTTTGTCTGAAATTAATTCCTGAAAATTCGCCTGTTTCAGGTTTCAGGGTAGTCTAACCCCTTAATAACGCTCAGTTGTAGAATTGGATGTATTTATTATATGTATATCCGCCAGTGCAATGTCGTAAGTCGTAATGTACGTGAAAAATATTGTAGCATCTAGCATCTGAAATTTAGGAGTAATACATAGAAAAACTGCAAAAGACAATTTAAATTCTGGAAAGACTATACACACAAATGTTATATATATATATATATATATATATATATATATATATATATATATATATATATATATATATATATATATATATATATATATATATATATGTTAATATGTATATTATAATATAATAATATTACTATATTATCAGTTTATAATAAATAAATATGCAAACTAATTTATAATTTATAAGCAGTAGAGAACTTATTCTGATTTCTTTTCTTAAAAAAATAAATAAAATGTTTCCTTACTTTTAAATGACTTAAAAAGTTTGTGGTGGCAACAAGACTTCCCTTTAATGTTTTTGCACATGTTGTACACACGGCAGATACATTTTCATGATCATCATGCTTTTTCACATCTTTGAAGAAATGTTTTAAAATTAGTGGCAAATTTTCATCCCTAAAAAAGTATATTAATAATTAAATTTACATAAAAACAAAGTAAAAGTGTAAATATTTTATGATTCAACCAACAATTCACATCATGTTTCTTTAATCTAAAAAAAATAATTGATAAATAATTTCGCTTGTATACACAAATAAATATTATATAGACAAATTAATGGATTTTTATCTATAAATAACACCTGTACCTCTAACTACCGTATTTATCTGTGGCACTATGAACTTATAGAATAATATAATGACAATGAGGAACTTTGATAAAATGAAGACTTCTGTATATACATCCAAATTATTATTCAATTTGTAGGATTAGAAAAAGTAAAAGTGTACAAGCTATTTGATGAAGAAAAAATCATGAACAGTTAACACAGATAGACAGATACTAGGTAAAAATACTAAAAATCCATTTATTGTCTATGACATAATCTTCATCTTAAAACAATGGCTTATTTTATTGGAATATCAATAAGAATAATACTTACATTTTTTCAACATTCATTGTCAGCAAACAAACAAAAAGCTCTTCACAAAAACGCCAAATTATATAATAACAAGAATATAAAATATAAGCCTGCGTAATTGCGTATTTCCGTTAATCACAAAACGCGCCGGTATATTTACCACTAACCTAACCTTACACAATCAAAAGGCGCGTTCGGACATCATATCCAAACTAAAGTGAAAAGTCCTATACAGGGCTACGTTCAGATTCCCCACCCGAGTGCTAAAAATCCTATAGTATATGTCACGTGCACTATAGATTTTCAGCACCCAGGTGGGGAATCGGAACGCACCCCAGCAGAGACCCGAAATCGACGTCCGAATTCTTGATTGGTTAAATGTATCGACGCCATGTTGAGCCCGTTGGTGGTGTTTCAAAAATTAAGAAGATGTTAACTTATGTATTACTTTTCGGCTTGAGTTGCAGATTTTTATAAATGTCACTTCACATAAAATAAGGCTTTTATTTCTTAAAAAAAAAGGAGATATCTCCTGTGTCAAATATTTCAAACCAACTTGAAGTAACTCTTAAGCCCCTTGCACAATAGGCAATAGAAATAGCGATAGCGACAGCGACAAGGTTGCCGACAAAGCTTTTCCTTTGTCGGCAACCTTGTCGCTGTCGCTATCGCTATCGCTATTGCCTATTCTGCAAGGGGCTTTAAGGCCATTGCACGTAACAAAGTTTTAATTGTAATCGTAAGGCCGTAAGAAAATAGACCAATCACAGTCGATTATTCTTCTCGCGCTTGAAAAATAATCGAGTGTGATTGGTCTATTTTCTTACGGCCTTAAGGGCCTAAGCAGAATGGCTGTCTTGGCAGTGTTTTATGCCTTAAGTCTTTTGTCTTATGTAACGCACAATACGGTCAGTATTGTGCGTTACATAAGACAAAGACTTAAGGCATAAAACACTGCCAAGACAGCCATTCTGCTTATGCCCTTACGATTACAATTAAAACATTGTTGCGTGCAATGGCCTTTACTTATGCAGGTTATGTAGGATGACAACGTTATTGTGCTGCTTCTATGAAGAAAAGAGCTGCACCATAGACATACGTGCTACACCTTGATGTTGCCAAATCTTACAATGAGCTCAAGATGGCTGCCGATTTCGGGTCTCTGATATATAGGACTCTAAAGCCTTGTGTCCACGATGCTAGAAATCGATCCGAGTTTCGGTTATAAGCCAATGAAACTGCTGCTTTTCTGTAAGAGCTGCAAGTTGATTGGCTTATAACCGAAACTCGGACCGATTTTTAGCATCGTGGACACAAGGCTTAATCCAAACGCGCCCAAGGCTGTGTTCAGAAATTCATTGGGCGCGTTCAGCAGACGAAACCGCTGAGTAGCAGTCGAACGTGATTGGCTCTTACTTTTAGAACCAACCAATCAACGCAGAGTGTTGATGTTGATAAGACGAACTCAACAGCTGTGTCTGCTGAACGCGGCCATTGTACTACTGACAGTGGCTGCGTCTCGGAATTCACTAGCAGTACTATCAGCTATCGTTATCTTTGTTGCTCACTAAATGTTAGACAACTAGACAAGGATGACGACATGCTAACAGTGTTGCTAGTAAATTTTGGAACGCACACTAGTGTATATCGGAAATCGGAACGCACCATGTACAATTGTACATACATACATCACATCATATCAATATCTCGATTAATATGTACTTTATGAGAAAAATTTATTTTGAATGTATTTTGAAAATAGAAAATAGGAAATAAAATTTATTTAAATGGAAATATAAAATAGGATTTGAAAAAATGCATTTTAAATGCAAATACAAAATAGGTATTTTGCATTTTGTATTTCTATTTTAAATACATCTATTTCAAATAATGCACATCTCTTAAGGGGATCCTATAGCGGGGACAATTACCGACAATTACAGTCAACGTTCTCATTTTGAAACGGCTTTATAGATCGCAAAATCCTTTTACAGGAGTAAAGTATAGGTACTAATGAAGGGTGGGAAAGTAAAATAATTAGTAATAATTGCAAAAAATTTAATAATGCTGTCACCTCATAAATATATTTTCTAATATAAACAGTTGTATAAGTTATATGTACGAAATGAAATAATCCCACTCTTCAGAAGACGTGCACAAACAATAACGTACCTTTGAAATTGAGATTGAAAGCCTGGAATAAAAATGAGAGCGTTGAAAAGATCGTGTATATTTTTCACAAAAATATTCACGCAGGCTAGTAAGCAGAGCAGCAATCATGTGTAGCAGTAGTTCACGGATCTTGCGAGAGATGGCGCGATGGCGCACGCAGCAATCGAACCAGAACAGATATATTATACAGATATTTTGTTAGGCATTTTTACATTTTTTTCAATTATCACTAATTATTTTACAATCCCACTCTTCATTAGTACCTATACTTTACTCCTGTAAAAGGATTTTGCGATCTATACAGCCGTTTCAAAATAGGAGCGTTGACAAGATATGTCGTACAGATGCCTCGTTAGGCATTTTTACATTTTTTCAATTATCGCTAATTATTGTACATTCCCACCCTTCATTAGTACCTATACTTTACTCCTGTAAAAGGATTTTGCGATCTATGAAGCCGTTTCAAAGAACGAGCGTTGACAAGATATGTCGTACAGATGCCTCGTTAGGCATTGGGCGCGTTCAGCAGAGACCAAGCAGCTGAGTAGCAGTCGAACGTGATTGGCTCTTACTTTTAGAACCAACCAATCAACGCAGAGTGTTGATCAGACGAACTCACGACATATTTATCAAAACTCGTTCTTTGAAATGGCTTCACAGATCGCAAAATCCTTTTACAGGAGTAAAGTATAGGTACTAATGAAGAGTGGGAATATAAAGAAAGTAGGGATAATTGGAAAAAAAATGTAAAAATGGCCTCGTTCAGCAGACAAACCTGTTGACATGATGTACACTGCTATTCAATAATGCCTGGATGTGAGTTTTTACCATGATTTATCCCATCTATGCAAAATGTGATGTTTAAGGTTGTAGACTGCTAGAATGTATGGATATAATGTCCCTAGATAGGCAGACATAACCTCTCAACCTTCCAAAATTAGATGTCTATATAAACATTGGAGAAAGGAAATAAAAATTAGAAAAGGTAAAACATTTAATACACTTAATAAACATTTAATAATAGTTATTTGTGTAACAAGTGAGGTAAGATGGAAATTGCGGGTGCGGAGTGGACGAGCCGAAGACGAGTGCGATCACCCGCACCCGCAATTTTCAACCTACCGCACGTGTTACATACCCTATTTTATATTACAAATGCGTGGAAAGTAGCCTATTACGCGCGTAAAACGTGCATACCTAAATGTTTTATTATCACCATCAATAAAAGTGTAATATCATTGAAGATAAACTTTTTCCAACAGATTATTTGTGGGTGGAAGGAGATATCTGTGAGGTGTCAATGCTGCTCATAAATCCTTTACCATTTGAATTGCACGTGTCTAACATGAGACTTTTGACAAACGGTGTAGTATTTGAATCGATACCAGAAAGTATTAGCCTGCCTGCTGAGTCTGGTCCGGTTGCGGTTACGTTAGCAGGCAGACCCAAGGAAGTTGTGGTGATTTAGAAATACTCGGATTCAGTACGCATACATTAGGAGTTAAATCTAACTGTAGAGTGAGATACATGGAGGATATGTTACATCCTCAATATACGGTCGAAGTCATTCCAGCCTTACCAAGATATGATGTCGCAACTAGTTTGCCTCAAACTGCTAGTTTCAGTTCCGGCGACAATATAATTAGCAGTGCGAGTATATTTCTCTATGGCGGTGAGAGGTTTGTGTCTACTGTTAGCATTAACAAAATTTTTTCCCTCAATATTATTTTCGTGTAAAATGGTTTCGCTTACATTTGCAGCGCCGAGTGTACCGTGACGATAACGAACGCCGGTCAAGTTCCTATTGAAATGGTCGATTTATCAGTACAGTCCACTCTGGATGCTGTAACTGAGAGTAAAATTTTTAAATGGAACGATGAGAATCTAATGACGTAATTGCCTTTACAACCTGGCAGCAGTGCGAGTCTTACTTTATATCTGTATGCAGCGACGGATTTTATAGCGCCTTCGATTAGAAATGGTAATATAATCGTTAATTATATTATTATGCTAACATAATTTTGAAATTTTATTAATTTTTCCTCTTTGCTAAATTTACAATTTATTTTCAGATGTCACTGTCTTAGTCAACCAAGTAGTTTAATGTCACATTCAGCCCACAGTTCTTTACCATCTAGGCTTAGTTCTCCGTCTCATACGAAAAGACAATCCGAGCTGACCTCTTCCTTCAGATCGGGAATAAGTTCGCACTCCGGCAACTCTTCTTTAGCAAGCACGCGTTTGTCGAAACTTGCGGTACCTTTGCAGACGTCTAATATTATCGAAGGTCAATTGAGGATAAAATATTCAGGAAGTGAAGGCTGGTAACTGGATACTGCAGAATTTCATCTGTTTTTATAACCATTGAGATGCTACCCAGTGTGCAGATTACTAATTGGGATGTGTTGCCGGCTGAAACGTAAGTCACGAAAACGGAAATATTTCGTAAAATAGTATTTATTTATACAATTTGTATTTCATATGCTATCGCACATATTTTATCTATAAAAATTCTTTTGCTAACAATTTTTAGACCATTGCAATTTTATCTCGTACTGGACGTGACAAACATGACAAATCACGAAATGGAATTGCACTATACACAAAATAAATGTATATACATTTATTTTGCGTATAGTGCAAAATAAAGAACCATGTAGAATTCCTGTTCCAGTTGACCGATGTCCACTTAATAAATTATCTACGGTAATAACGGAGACGTGTGGCCTATTCGAACACATACCGCAATGTAATACTAATCTATCGTAATATTATTTTTTTTCACTTATAGTTAAATGGTGCTGGTGATACAAGTGAACTCCAAAAAGTATGTGCTGAACATATAGCTTCGTTGGTTGATCTACGCTGGCAATTACTAGGTACCGAGTCAACGGGTATGTTAGATCTGGTCAGAATGAGTCCTCTACAGTGGGGTGCGTATACTATTTATGTATTATTTACCATGCGTATGTATAAAAAAAAAACTTAAAATTACTAAACAAATTCAACATTTTCCAGAAATAACTATTAACGATATTATTGTAAAAGCACAAGAAGAACTGTGCTTTGGGCGAATGCATAAGTGTTGGTGTGGGAGTGTGCAATGCTCTGGAGCATCCGCTGAGTGATCTTACATTGTCCATTAATTTCTATCAGGACCATCATAATGGAGTGAATAATTATCAGTTGGAAACAAGATTATCCATAGCTGGAGCAAATAAGGTCATGCTGCCTACTGTGTGTCACAACTTTAATAAATACAATTTATTAATATTATACACCCTTGTCTTACGTTCCCAAATTTATGAAAAAACAACAGTTACAGGAATCCGGCAGAGCCTATCATGAATTTCGCGTAGTATTTTTCACTGCTGATCAGTACAAAATAGATATTCAATGTAGTAGTAAAGAATCCGCTCCAAATTCTCCAATACTTTATTCGGAGCTCGTAAATGCGGGACATATATGGCGTTATATACCGCCCGTCGAAATAACTGTCGACGATTATTAATATAAATAGAAAATACAAATCACCGTCTACACCAATGAACTGTAATATTTGTAAAAAGAAAGAATCGAAACGTTGTGTATTAATTATATACATAAAAATAAAGAAAAAATATTTATTTTAATAAAGTTAATAAATTTTTATGTAATTCTGTGTGTATGCGTTAAATATAAATTGTTTACTTCCAACAAGCTATATATGTGTAGATTATAAAAACTATAAATATTATCGTTTATTTCCCTCTAACTTTATCTTTTTGCCGAGAGGAATCATTTCCATCTCTTGCACATTCCTCCTGAACTTTTTGTAAAATTCAAGAGCTGTATTAGCCCACACCTGTTGATGTGTATGAAGTTAGCATATCAATTGTCAGCATATCAAAAAAAAGTAAAGTTCTCTTTGCATACAACCGAGTTCTATAGTTCCTGATAAATTTTAACAATAGTTCTGGTCATTTAACATAAATAAACGGAAGTTGAAAAATGATATGTTAACTTCCCGCGAAGTCAGCATATCATATAATTTTTTCGAAAATTAAACCAATGAATTTTATAGTTTTTGACGAGTTCTATAGTTCTATTAACATAGTTTTGACTATTAATTATCTCTAAATAATTATTAACAATTAATATTAGCATATCACTCGTGCTACAGTGATATGCTATGCTTCTGCGACAAGTTCTTGGCTCGTTCGAGGTTTTAAACAATAGTTCTAAACTCCCTGACGATAGTTCCGTACAGTTCTTACCGCTCCCTACCTTTAAATAATTATTAACAATTAATATCAGCATATCACTCGTGCTACAGTGATATGCTATGCTTCTGCGACAAGTTATCGGCTCGTTCGAGGTTTTAAACAATAGTTCTAAACCCCCTGACGATAGTTCCGTACAGTTCTTACCGCCCCCTACCTTTAAATAATTATTAACAATTAATATCAGCATATCACTCGTGCTACAGTGATATGCTATACTTCTGCGACAAGTTATCGGCTCGTTCGAGGTTTTAAACAATAGTTCTAAACCCCCTGACGATAGTTCCGTACAGTTCTTACCGCCCCCTACCTTTAAATAATTATTAACAATTAATATCAGCATATCACTCGTGCTACAGTGATATGCTATACTTCTGCGACAAGTTCTCGGCTCGTTCGAGGTTTTAAACAATAGTTCTAAACTCCCTGACGATAGTTCCGTACAGTTCTTACCGCTCCCTACTTTTAAATAATTATTAACAATTAATATCAGCATATCACTCGTGCTACAGTGATATGCTATGCTTCTGCGACAAGTTCTCTGTTCGTTTAAGGTTTTAAACAATAGTTCTAAACCCCCTGACGATAGTTCCGTACAGTTCTTACCGCTCCCTACCTTTAAATAATTATTAACAATTAATATCAGCATATCACTCGTGCTACAGTGATATGCTATACTTCTGCGACAAGTTCTCTGTTCGTTTAAGGATTTAAACAATAGTTCTAAACTCCCTGACGATAGTTCCGTACAGTTCTTACCGCTCCCTACCTTTAAATAATTATTAACAATTAATATCAGCATATCACTCGTGCTACAGTGATATGCTATACTTCTGCGACAAGTTCTCTGTTCGTTTAAGGTTTCAAACAATAGTTCTAAACTCCCTGACGATAGTTCCGTACAGTTCTTACCGCTCCCTACCTTTAAATAATTATTAACAATTAATATCAGCATATCACTCGTGCTACAGTGATATGCTATGCTTCTGCGACAAGTTCTTGGCTCGTTCGAGGTTTTAAACAATAGTTCTAAACTCCCTGACGATAGTTCCGTACAGTTCTTACCGCTCCCTACCTTTAAATAATTCTTAACAATTAATATCAGCATATCCAGGGTGGGCCCTGTTACCACGAACGAGGTTCAGGCGACCGAGTGCATGGCGGAATATCTATGCTCCAATTCGTGGCTGAGAAGGAAATGTCTCAGTCCATAGTAGTCGTCCAGGAGCAAGTTTGGAGGCTCAGGACGATGGAAATTACCACCATCACACTTCAAGATGGCAGACCCATCACCAAACTAGGCAATTTAGGGCTAATTACCTTACCTTGCTGAATACAAACTAATTTTCATTTCAACAAGAGAGAAAAACCGGACGGATCTACTGTTGACGCACAAAGGCACGAATCAAAGGATTAGATTTGGCTGGTGGAATGTGTTGACCCTGTACCAATCGGGTAAGCTTGCACAGCTGTCCGCTGAATGCAAAAGACTAAACATCGATCTACTGGGCATCAGCGAGATGAGATGGAACGGACAGGGAGAGGTCAAAACATCAACGGGGGACCTAGTGCTCTACTCAGGCATGCCCAACGAAAATGATCCACATATTAAAGGTGTAGGAATATATTTAAGTAAGAGATTGGCTCCATCGCTGATAAATTGGAAGCCGGTGTCGGAACGGGTCATATGCATAAGACTAAAGGCCAAACACCGTAACATATCTCTTTAATAAACGTTTACGCACCTACTGAAGACGCCGATGCTGAAGCCAAGGACAACTTTTACGACACACTAGAGGCCTTATTAAGAGATGTGAGTAAATCTGACCTTGTTATATTAATGGGCGACCTGAATGCCCGCGTCGGAGGCGAAAATGCGGATTATCGGGCAATAGCTGGCAAGCACGGACTTGGCCCTCGAAACAACAATGGCAAGCGTCTTCTAGAGTTATGTCTCTTTTACAAATTGGTTGTGGGAGGCACGATTTTTCCCCATAAAGAGCTACACAAAATCACCTGGAAAGGGCGAGGCTCAGCGAATGCCCAACCTTCGCAAATTGATCATATATGCCTGAGCATGAACTGGAGACATATACTGCTTGATGTGAGAAATAAAAGAAGTGCGACAATCGAGAGCGATCATTATTTGATGATAGCTGAAATGAGAATCAACCTGAGGAAAGTGTACAGGCCAAAACGTCCAACCAGAGCAAGATATGACACGGTGAAGCTAAAAGTTGACGAAACCAAATACAGCTACCAAGAAAAGGTAGTGGAAGAGGTTGCCGTCGCTCAAGTGGACAAGTTGGTAGGCGCCGATAATAAATGGAAGGCACTGATGGATAGCATTAAGAAGGCTGCTGCTGAAACAATAGGAGTCGCTCGTAAACCGAGGCAGGAATGGCTATCGCCTGACTTCTGGGGTTTGGTCAACAAACGTAATAAAGTAAGCATGCAGTTGCTACAAGTAAGTGATCCCACCAGAAAACTCGCGCTAACGGAGAAGGAGAAACAAATCACGCGCTGCATTAAAAAGCAAGCCAGGGAGGACAAATCCGCGTACCTTGAATCTATAGCAGATTTAGCACAGAAGGCCTCTCAAAAGGGAGATGTTGGTACAGTATTCAGATGCGTCAAGCAACTGAGTAATAAACATGCGGCGCTGGACAAACCCGTCAAGGACAAAGACGGCAAGCTGCTCTGTACCACCGAGGAGCAACTGGAGAGATGGCGCGAACACTTCAATGAAGTTCTCAACTTTGTGCATCTGGATAGAAGGGGAGAGGACCAAGGAGATGGTAGGGAACTGCGGGGCAGGAGAATTATGCCTAACCGGGCTATAAAAACCGATGTACCGTCCAGGAGCGAGATTGCTGCTGCCATTTCTGAGTTAAAGAATGGTAAAGCGCCTGGTCTTGATGGCATTGCCCCAGAGTGCCTGAAAGTGAACCCGGAGCTGTTTGCGGGAATTCTGCACCCGTTGTTTGCTGAGATCTGGTCTACAGAGGTAATTCCTGCGAAATGGAAAGAATCCCTGATAGTCAAAATACCAAAGAAAGGCGATCGCAGGGACTGTAATAACTGGAGAGGGATTGCGCTCCTCCCCACTGTAACTAAGGTATTCAATAAGATCCTCCTGAAGCGCTTATTGGACCCCCTTGAAAGTCTGTTAAGAAAGGAGCAAGCTGGTTTTAGGAAAAATAAGCCGTGTGTGGATCTCATTAACAGCTTGAGGTTAATTATCGAGGAGTCACGAGAATTTCAAGCCAATCTCTATCTTGTGTTTGTCGATTTTGAAAAGGCATTTGACTCGGTGCGCAGAGAGGAGATTTGGAAGGCACTAGAGTCGCATGGTGTCCCGACGAAGCTGATTAATCTAATTAAGGCCCAATACTCCCCATCTATGTCTAGGATATTGCATAAAGGGCTCATCAGTGAGCAATTTGAAACATTAGCAGGTGTTATAGGCAGGGCTGCCTATTGTCGCCGCTTTTGTTTGTCTTGGTCCTGGATTCAATCATGTCTGCTGTCTGCGAAAAGATGCGAGGCATCCCATGGAGGGTAAACCAACACCTAGAGGATTTAGACTACGCCGACGACATAGTACTGCTAACAAATAGCAGGACGCATATGCAGGGCAAAATAAACGATCTAAATTTAGAAGCCAATAGACGAGGACTCAGAATAAATATCAGCAAAACTAAATGTATGGGAG
This sequence comes from Temnothorax unifasciatus, assembly GCA_030770225.1. Lineage (NCBI taxonomy): Eukaryota > Metazoa > Arthropoda > Insecta > Hymenoptera > Formicidae > Temnothorax > Temnothorax unifasciatus. Next base: position 15,219 of record JASTWK010001255.1, read on the forward strand.
TTAACCATAGTAGTAATCTTGCATTTGCGATAGAGGGGCAACAGATTGAAGAAGTAAATAGTTTCGTTTACTTGGGTGGAGTAGTTACCCCAAATGGTGGAACACAGGAGGACGTCGCGTACCACATTCAGAAGGCCGGCTGGGCTTTTGCGTCTCTTGGAAACATCTGGAAGTCGGGAACCCTATCTCTGCGGGTCAAGCTGCGTGTGTTTGACGCTTGTGTAAAGTCCGTCTTGCTCTATGGGTCGGAAACGTGGGCAAGTACGGATCTAGTTATGAGAAAACTACAAACCTTCGTTAATAAATGTCTGCGAAAGATCCTCAGAATATGGTGGCCCAGAACAATCTCTAACGAGAAGCTGTGGCAGGTAACAAAGCAACCCGGCATTCACAGAGAGATAAAAAAACGCAAATACAACTGGATTAGCCATACGTTGAGAAAGGAATACAATGAAATACCTCACGCTACCTTGCAGTGGCAGCCCGTTGGTACGCGGAGAAGAGGACACCCCAGAACAACTTGGAGAAGGACAGTCACGCGCGAAACCGACAAATCTATTAGCGAACTAAGATTCCTAGCGAGGAGTAGAGATAGGTGGAAATCTTTTGTTGAGAGCCTATGTTCCTGAGAGGAATTTGGCATTGATGATGATGATCAGCATATCACTCGTGCTACAGTGATATGCTATGCTTCTGCGACAAGTTCTCGGCTCGTTCGAGGTTTTAAACAATAGTTCTAAACTCCCTGACGATAGTTCCGTACAGTTCTTACCGCTCCCTACCTTTAAATAATTATTAACAATTAATATCAGCATATCACTTGTGCTACAGTGATATGCTATGCTTCTGCGACAAGTTCTCGGCTCGTTCGAGGTTTTAAACAATAGTTCTAAACTCCCTGACGATAGTTCCGTACAGTTCTTACCGCTCCCTACCTTTAAATAATTATTAACAATTAATATCAGCATATCACTTGTGCTACAGTGATATGCTATGCTTCTGCGACAAGTTCTCGGCTCGTTCGAGGTTTTAAACAATAGTTCTAAACTCCCTGACGATAGTTCCGTACAGTTCTTACCGCTCCCTACCTTTAAATAATTATTAACAATTAATATCAGCATATCACTCGTGCTACAGTGATATGCTATGCTTCTGCGACAAGTTCTCGGCTCGTTCGAGGTTTTAAACAATAGTTCTAAACCCCCTGACGATAGTTCCGTACAGTTCTTACAGTTCTTATGCCATAGTAGAAACAGTCTATAAACATCAAAATCTCCTAAGTGTTCTAAAGGTAGTCAGTTGTCAGAACTGTACGGAACGATCGTCAGGGAGTTTAGAACTATTGTTTAAAATGTCGAAGGAGCCTAGAACTTATCGCAGAAGCATAGCATATCACTGTAGCACAAGTGATATGCTGATATTAATTGTTAATAATTATTTAAAGGTAAGGAGCGGTAAGAACTGTACGGAATTATCGTCAGGGAGTTTAGAACTATTGTTTAAAACCTTAAACGAACAGAGAACTTGTCGCAGAAGCATAGCATATCACTGTAGCACGAGTGATATACTGATATCAATTGTTAATAATTATTTAAAGGTAGAGAGCGGTAAGAACTGTACGGAACTATTGTCAGGGGGTTTAGAACTATTGTTTAAAACCTCAAACGAGCCGAGAACTTGTCGCAGAAGCATAGCATATCACTGTAGCACGAGTGATATGCTAATATTAATTGTTAATAATTATTTAAAGGTAGGGAGCGGTAAGAACTGTACGGAACTATCGTCAGGGGGTTTAGAACTATTGTTTAAAACCTCGAACGAGCCGAGAACTTGTCGCAGAAGCACAGCATATCACTGTAGCACGAGTGATATGCTGATATTAATTGTTAATAATTATTTAAGGGTAGGGAGCGGTAAGAACTGTACGGAACTATCGTCAGGGGGTTTAGAACTATTGTTTAAAACCTCAAACGAGCCGAGAACTTGTCGCAGAAGCATAGCATATCACTGTAGCACGAGTGATATGCTGATATTAATTGTTAATAATTATTTAGAGATAATTAATAGTCAGAACTATGTTATAGAACTATAGAACTCGTCAAAAACTATAAAATTCATTGGTTTAATTTTCGAAAAAATTATATGATATGCTGACTTCGCGGGAAGTTAGCATATCATTTCTCAACTTCCGTTTATTTATGTTAAATGACCAGAACTATTGTTAAAATTTATCAGGAACTATAGAACTCGGTTGTATGCAAAGAGAACTTTACTTTTTTTTTAATATGCTGACAATTGATATGCTAACTTCATACACATCAATTTTTGGCTATCAAAATGTAAAACACGTAAACTTTGTAAGCTCTGAGCTCTCGAAAGTGCTACGTAAGATTGACCAGCGTCAAATACCCTCGCCAAACACATTTCCACACAGTCTAAAGTTAAGCCCTGACTTTTATGAATCGAAAAGGCCCACGCTAGCTTTAACGGAACTTGTTTTCGGTGTATGACAGCACCGGAAGTGGTTTTGATAGCCCATTTTTCCATCTTTGCCTCATAATGGGTTCCAGATCGCAACTGAATCACCGGTATATCATTTTTAAAACTAACAACAACCCCTCGAGCTCCGTTCATCAATCCACTGTTAACATTTATATTTTTCAGCAGCATAACTTGCGCGCCAACTTTCAGTACTAATTTGCCGGGTATAGGCAGCTGCTAATCCAACATGTGCGTCATAGAATTATCGGAATCTAACGCTGTATATTTTTTTTATTTTTTATTTCAATAAAAGATGACCATGGGGGTGCCCATATGGTCTACATAGAGGAAACTAAAACTAGATGTGTCGCATATAAAATAAAACTCTGTCCAACATTACATGAATGCCTCAATAAAGGCATCCCAATGCAAAACTAAACTCCAGATGGGGGTCACTAAATGTCACAGCCCGCGACTAGTAACTAAAGGTTGGGTTACATTAACCGCTATACTATCAAAGAAAACGGTATCTTTAAAACTGGTTAAAACTAAACTAAACTAAAACTAAAATATAACTAATATAGACAATAAAATAAAAATGTATCTTAAAGACTATATGTATCGCATCTAAAATGAGGCTCTGATTGAGAATACACGCATTAATTAACGCTGTATATACTTTACTCTCGACCTTAAGTTCATCCAACTAAAATTCGTTAATCTCATCGGCCTCCTTCACGTGCGAAAATAATCTAGTTGCCAATACTCCGTTGCTTTCAATTTTTTGCTTCGCCGTTTCCTTCAAGATATCTACGATGTCATCCGTGACTCTACCTATCCTAACGCTATTCAATATTTTCACGAGGATAATGGCCGCTACAATCCAATCGGAACTTAAGTGCCATTAAACGGAAGAAGAAGAAGAATATTTTCACGAACGCCTTGTCCTTTTGTCGATGGACCGTCTGCAATTCAAAATTAAAGTGAACACATTTTTGCTAGGCCTCGCTCTGAAAGCAAAACTTGGCCTTGTCGTCGGTCCTAGACACACACACACACACACACACACACGTATACACATATCTTGCTCACCTAATAATCGATCCAATAGCCTTCGTTGCGTATAACTTTTTGCATTCTAATTGGCATCGAATTACAGACAGCGCTTATAAGTTCTGGTCGAGTACGTAAATTTTCCCAGGTGGCACGGGCATGGGCTATGAGAGCATCTCGAGTTCGGTCCTGACCAGATACCCAACCTTTGACCATGACACCTGTTAAAAATCAATCACATTCTCAGGTAATTAAATTTGCAGTCTTATATGTTTTAAGGTAATTAAATATAATAAGAATTTATTCATATTTTTCATATTAAGTAGCCATTAAAGTACTCATTAAGATATAATTCTCAGAATTTGAGGTTTGTCAATGTATATTTTTATTTTCCTATAAAAGAGAATTTTATTTTTGAAAATAGCTTTATATAACTGAATGTGGTAAAAATCTTTCAAAAACCTTGCATTTATTATAAAAATAAATAATATTAATATCAATATTAATGTAATTACAAACTAATTATAATTATTTATTATTAAATAATTAATACTATTATTATAATTTAGATTAGAATATTAATATTTGTTATTTATTCATTTTTGTTCAAATTTTTTATAATTTACATGTTTTCAGTTTATTCTGATCATAATCAATATCGTTATTAAAACTCTTATTCAATGAAATACAAAATTCTCAAATTCTTTTTCTACATCAAGCTATACTTAAAAAACTGTTGTCTATATTTATAAATACTTGTATATAATTACAGATAACATTCATTACAAGGAAGGATAAGAGGAGAAAAAATAAGAACTTACTCCAGATGTTCTCGATGGGATTTAAATCTGGTGATTTACTCGGCCACCTGAGAAGAATTACTTCCGGATGTTCCTCGAACCATTCACGAACAATATTCGCTGTATGGACAGCGCTGTTATCCTGCATGAAATGTAGGACGTCGTATTCCTCTGCGGGAAATCGTTGCCTCGCACTCGGCAACATTACATTTTCTAAAATATAAATGTAATGTGCAGCGTTCATCCGCGGAGGGATCTCCTCAAACGCCATAACACCAGCAGTCGACATGCAACCCCAATATCCGCACGTTATCCGGCCACTCCAACTTTTTTGAATAACATATTGAGGCTGTAATGCCACGTCACGGCCTCGGCGACGATAAACGTGTCGCCGTCCATCGGCGGAAGATGTAAAAACCTAGTATTATATAATATATTATATTTCATATTACATAGCATATTATATATAAACACACTAGATGTAAGAATATTATAATACAATAATATAACTAGTTTTAAACAATGTAACAAATATATAAGATATTTTTTTCTATTCTTCAATAAATATTATTCAAGTTATAACAAGAATGTATCACAAAAATTTTTAATATTTTTTTAAATTCCAGGAAAGTATAGATACCTTTTCGTCAGACCATATAATTTTTGCCCAATCATTAGGAGTCCAATTTAAATGTTCTCTTGCAAAATCGAGTCGCTCTTGACGATGAGCGTCAGTAAAACTTGGTTTCCTTTTCGGACAACAAGCTACAATTCCAACTTCTTTTAATCGTCGGCGACCGGTGCTTACTGAAATCGGTAGTTCCGTCTCTGTGATTGCTGCATTTATTGTTGAAAAAGGGTCCTCTTCAATGTAATTATAGAGATGTAAGTCCTCTTCGACAGTTGTAATTTTTGGTCTTTTATTGTTTTTTCGATGATCCGCCAAAGCAGGATTTCCTCCTTCTTCGTATCGACGAATCCACAAACACACTGTTTTTATGTTACATCCGATCGTAGCCGCAATTTCGTTTTTAGACATTCCTGCTTGCCATAATCCTACAATCCTTCCACGCGTTGATGGCTTTAAATTCGCAAAAATGTTACGCTCTTCCATATCCATAATCGTCCAATAAACAGTGTCAATAAACAATTTGATATAGCACGATATAACACGACGACGGTAATAATAATGAATAACGGATAAAAACAAAACACGATTGATAAAGCAAACCCAGTTGCACATTGTTGGTAAAAATAATGTGTTTGTCTTTTTTCTTATCATTATAGACATGGAAGATAGAGACCATTTATAAGAAAATAACATTTTTGCGACTCTAATTCAATCAATGCATGAAAAAATCATACGCTCATGGCAAAGAGAAATGCCTGAAAACGAAATCGTAGCTACGATTAGGCGTAATATAAAAATAGTGAACTTGTAGATTTAGCGATACAAAGAAGCAACTGAAACTATTTCAGTGGATCGTAGAAAATAAAAGATCGAGAAAAACCACATTCAAAGAAAATCTATATCCCGACAATTACATTCAAGAAGACCTTTTTTCAATAATAAGAACAGCGATCGCAAAAACGGAGCCGATTTCTGTAAACACAAGTTGCTGAAGTTTAATATTATTAATTATTTCACAAAAAATGTAATAAAGTTTCATCACTTATTAACATAGTTGAATTTGTAAACGTTTACAAGTTATAAAATAATAGTAATATTAATTTAAATATTATATGTAGTATTGTTAATAATAATTAAAAGCAAAATGAAAAAGTAGTAAATACTTATCCATTTATTAAAATAAATATAGAAAAAATACGTAAAAAGTTATATTCTACAAAATACATATTAAAGACATACACTTAAAAGACATTATCAAACCGTTTTAATTCACAACTGTCAAATACGGCCAGAAACGATCATAGGTTAAGTCTGTTTCTTTAGGGACATTTTCATACGTATAACCTGCGCAACCTGAAACTCATTGATTCACATAGATGGGAATAAGCACGTTAGAAATGTCACTCCAGGCAAACGGAAGTCCAGGCATTAATGAATAGCAGTGTACATTGCCACTGGGCAAAATGGGTGGTTCGGTTTCATTAAGTCGCATTATCTCCCTTGCCTGTCTTTTTCGCCACTCAGAAGATCCTTCTGCTTTGAGTTCCTTCTGTACTTCTTTTCTTCGTTTGCCGTTTAAAGGTCGTTTGACTACTTCATGATTTTCAGTACGAGTATCTCGTGTTGTGATTTGAACTCTTAAACCTTCGACTCCAATTTCTTTTTCTGCATATCCTCGAAAAGTATTACGGCACTTTTTGGACTTGCACGATCCCGTTATTTTGATTGTATATATATCGTTCTGTAAAATTACCTCAGCTCGTTTAAACACGAATGCGCACGGAAGTCGGTATTGTTTAAAAAATGAAATGGCAATTTCATTTGTCCAGATTCCTGGTTTCAATTTTGCTCTTGAACTGCACTCGATATCATGCTTAATAGCATTCCATTGTTGGTCTGTTAAGACCAAATCAAATGTATCCAAGAAACGATTCTCTTCAATACTCAAATCAGTGTATGATTCATCGCTGTCGAACTGTACAGTACTCATAGAGCTTTCTGTGCTCAAATTATTATTGTCGACCAATTTTGACGGTGCGAACACACCCATTTCCTGTCTGGCTATACTGAGGATGGAGTTTCGATCATTGCGCACATTTGTGTAACACGCTGCGGCACTCCATTTTCCGCCTAATGCAACAGACATTTCCTTCCATACTGCGGCTAACCATGCCGGTAAGGGTTCAATTTCAAACTGTTTCATAAATCTTTTTACATGCTCTCTTCTGGTGGCACGGCAATCTTGCGTGGCATTTTGTCGAGAATTACCGTAATCTATATATAAGACCTCCGCGCCCGTGCCCTCTTCACAAAGCGCAATTATTTTTGCCTTGTACCAATAACCGTCTTCGAGATATCGAGCAGCACAGATCGTTTCCTCGTCGAGGGTTTTCAACGTGAGGAAACTGTCCGCGTCTCCCAGACGATCCGACATTACCTCCAGTTCGCTTATACTGCTCTCTGCTTGAATCCAGAATTCGCTCGGGCTGATAACGTGACTGACCATCACATTTGGCGAATTCTCCTCACCGAGCGGCGGCAATCTCTCCTCGATAGCCGGTGTAGTTCGCTCGCACATGCTACCAAGAATATCGGCGACATTCTGGCCGTCCAATGTCAGTTTCACCAATGATGTCTCTTGGTCTTTCAGAACGTCTAGGAGAAAAATTGTCGCGCCTTCCGCGGCCAATTTGACGAACTCTTCGCGTGCCTGCTCCGACCACTCTTCGACTTGCGACGGCAGCTCCAAGCAGCATTTGCGCGATAAAGGCGGTATATTCGCCACGTCTTCCAAAATGGCACAAATCTCGGTGGATACCGCCGAGTTTCCATAGTCAATATATATAACTTGCGTGCCATTCTCGTCGTGAGAGATAACACGCGCTCTGTACCATTGTTCGTCTTCGGGATACTTGGCGACGCACAGTAAACCTTCTTTTATATCGTCGATCTTCGGGAACATGTCGGCTACCATAAATCTATCCGCCATTACTTCTAAGTCGGCAACAGATTTCTCCTCCTGAACCCAAAACTCGCTTGGCGAATTAATGTGGCACACGAAGGCGGAATGCGGATCCAGTTCAAGATCAGCTATCTCATCTACGGGCTCCTGCTCAGTACTAATTATGATAGCATGTTTCTCTTCAACTAACGTCTCGCTGACGCTCTTGTCGTTTATAAACAGTTCTACACGTTTAGGCATGGTATCTGCTACTACAAGAGCCTGAAGACTTTCCGTTGATGTTACTAGATTCCTGAACCTTTCGCAAGTCGACTCGCTCCAATCTTCCGTGTCTACGGGAATAACATCAAGTCGGCATTTCAATGCAAATGTTTCCAAGTTGCTTCCAGGCCTCCGGCATCTGTCGAATGCTGCTCGCTTTGTTATCAATGACATCGGTATTGTCATAGTCTATGAATCGGACAGTCGTGATATCCTCATCCTCGTCCAATACCTCCGCGCGGTACCAGAGGTCATCAATTGAGTAAGAAGCAATGCATAAAGTGCCTTCTTCCGGTATACCGTCTATCGCCACAAAATCGATCACTTCTGCCTGAAGTTGTTCTTGTTTTTCATTTAGAGACGCAATCTTGTCCATACGTTGCAACCAGAACTGACTTGGAGAGTCCACGTGAGATACGCATACATCGAATCTGCCAGGTGTTGTCGTTTCGACGTGTATCTCAGATGTCGGTTCACATACCGTTTGTTCTATTTTCACTAGGTTCAACGAGCGGAATCTATCGCTGAGCTTTTTTTCATTTTCGATCAGATCGACAATCCACTTCTTGTGTACGTTGTAAAATACAGCCGAGAAATCTTTATTCATCAAATGATCTTGTAATATGTCCTTCTGTTCAGCCTCAGTACCAATAAAAGATACAGATTAACGATACATTTATGGCTAATTGATGGGGTTCATAAAATTGCGGTTCCAAAATCATGATCGAGTCTAGAGCAACTTCCTCAGTGTTGCCGTAGTCAATGTAATTAACATAGGCCATTGTTTCGGTGAGACTAACGATTCTTCCTCTGTACCATTCACCGTCGTCTGAATATTTCGTTGCGCATAATAAATGTACCTCTAGCTCGAGTCTTTGACCAGAATTAGTGTAATACTGTTGAAGATCTTCCGACAGTTTAGTCTCAATATCCACGTCCGAATACCGTTGCAACCAGATATTGGTAGAATGATCCGCATACGACACCGAGACCTTGTGAGTTGAACTTAGAATAGGCATCGGACATACGGGTGGTATCTTCTCCTCAGTATTCATTATCCCATTGCCGGATAGATCGTATAATTTTACGATAAGTCTATATGAACAAAAGATGGTAATATCCAAGAAAATGTTAATATTCATTTGAAACTTACTTATATATTTGTAACTGCAGCATAAAATTTATACAAACCTGCTATTATTGACTTCTTCCACATAGACTAACACTTCTTTGCCTTCGAGTTCCTTCAATTGTTTATCTACGTTGGACGACGCTGGCACATCTCGTAGGGAGCATTCTAACGCTTGGTTCTGCATGACTGCGAGCTCTCCAGGTAGAGCTAAAGCCTAGATCATTAGATTGTCATATTAATAATGGGAATTAATGAATATCAAAACTACAAGTTTCTTATTTATATATATTCAAAATTTACTTATATTTTTAACAGTTCCAATATGACAATTTCGTATTGCAACATGATATATGGCATTAACTCACATCGTGGAAGCAATAAAACGTGTAGAAATTTTTGTAAATATCTGTCTATGTACACTCACATCATTCAGGATTTCATCGTATGTCCCAGTATCAATGAACTTTACATCAAACCCGACGGACCGTGTACAGTTAATCACCACAGCTCGCTTCCATGTTCCATTTGTATAGACTAAACAACCCGCGCCAAGACACAACTCGCGGGTTGATAATCGCGGCATCACCTGATATTAACTTCTTATCAATAAGATTCGCTTGAGTTCATGCGAACGATCGTTAGGCTGAATGAGAAGGTACAAGCTCTTTTCAATGTTAAGTTATTGTTATTTTAGGAAATTCGAACATTATGATGAAACATTCATTATGATACTGTTACAATCAATTTTTAATTATTTATCTGTTAATACCATACATCGTGATATTTAAGACATTTTATTTTATGGAGTCGAAATTATAAATATTACTACAGTTTCAGAAAGTACGATTCGATTCATTCAGAAATGTTGGGCTAGATATCATAAATTTTGTTATAAGATAAACCAGATTCGTGATGTTAGTCATTTGTGTTAACGAGATATTAAAATTTTAAATACATGAATAAAGTTTTCTTTTCCATCACCGTAATATATTATATTTAAGAATATCAAAGTTCAAGAAATAACATGAGTAATTTCTAATTTGTTTAATTTTCGAATATTAGAATTTGTTTAATCATTTAAGAAATTGAAGAAATTTATAAATATATGGATTTTGCTGTAATTATTAAATAATGATATCATAGCTTGTGAGACAAGCCGTTAGTTCATGTTTGTTAGAAAATGGGAAGTTACTTTTCTAATTTTCCATAAAGTTTATGAGCAATATGTATGACAATATGATTCGTGACTGAAATGCGTTTGTACTAAATAATACCTTTGTATCTTTATTAGCCATGTATTGATCAACAATGCTTTCACATTTTGAAGCAGATGGAAGCTGGACATAAAACTGGGTTGTATTTTTTACATTAGAAACTCTCATTTTGAGAGTTTGGCCACTCAAGAGGCTTATGTCCACTCTTTCTATAACATTGAGTTCTTTTACTTCTGTATCATGTGTTTCTGGAGCTAAAATATAAAAAATATAATGTTTAAGTGTCAAATAATCTGGCATTTAACATATGAAATGCATAACTATTGTTATAAATGTGCATCGGAATATAAATAAATTTCGAAATAATTCTTACCACTGATTGTTTCAGTCGAGGTTTTTGTAGTGAAGGCTGCAAGATTCTTTTACACCAAAATATTACTCACATCTTGTCCATCATGGTTTAATGAAATTATATATTGATCGTCATTAAAACTATGGAATATGCATTCGTATTTATCAGCACTGAAGCAATTATCGAGCGCGTTATTATCCACTTCAGACCAATTCGAGTTACTATTATTAGGTACGATATCTTTTAAGGAACACTGCACTAATCTAGGCAGATGCATAAATTTCTTCTCGACAGAATAGATATTATACTGATCTACGATTGCGCAATTTCCAAAATCTATGTACTGAAGTACGTATGCATCCTTCCGTGTATCAATATTCAGAACTTCCGCTCGATAAAGAGCTCTAGCTTCAGAAAATATAGCTATAACTGCTGAACCAACCTAAAAAAAGTTACACTTTTATTAACTTGATCACAGTAAAAACAAAGTAACACTAAATATGCATTAAAAAGAAATATATAACTTTACCTTTTATTTGAACCTTGAAGATTTTGTAAAACAGGTGCAACTTGTAACATAAATTATAAAGGAATATATATCAAAAAATATTCCTTTATAATACGCAGACAAGAACAGGTGACGAAGAAAAACCACCGAGATTTGTCTTCTGCGCAAATACTTGCTCGCGCTTCTTTCTTCTTAACTGCAACAATTGGTTTCTACGTTCATCTTTCCGAAGATTCTTCTCAAAATGCTTAGATGACTTTCCGATAACATTCTGTTTATCTATGCAAGAAAAAATAAAATATAAATTCTCTTATAGCGTTTTTCACTGGCAGAGCTGGTACGCACTCAGTGCACATTAAAGCTGTTGTACACTGATTTAATCTCTAATATTCAAAGTAAAATGCAAATATTTCGACTGATAAAATACGCAGTACATTTTTTATCAAATAATGCAATCATGATTTAACCTGTTTATACTAAGCATACACATTACGTTGATTTGTGTACGACGGCTTTAATGTGCAGTGCACTAAATGCGCACCAGCTCTGCCAGTGAAAAACGCTATTAGAAATCAAAGAACGTTCTGCTCAAAACATTAGCATATAGAATTCTACATTAATTACCTTAATCTAATCTCACTCGGTCTCTCGTTGAAATGATGAGATAACGACGCAAAAAGACAGGAACCACGAACCACCATGTTTCTTGATCTTTTCGCGATTTTCTGCCGATGTTAAAGCCCGTATTCATATGGCAGTTTTATAGATGTTAGCCTTAAATTGATAGAAATAAAGCTTAAGTCGTAGGCAAATAAACCAATCTTCGATTACTTTAATATGTGAGATAATTTTTCGTTTTTTTCGTTTTTAAGACTAATATAAACCAACAAACGCTAAAATTAGACCAACAATCATCAGCAAACGATTACGCATCGATTAGGCTTTTTTGAAATTAAAAATAAAATTTTTCCGGCTAACTTAATGCTAATTTTTTTTTTAAATTTAAAAAAAAATTAAGAACCAACAAACGTTGTAATTAGGCCAACAATCACCAACAAACGACCAACAAACGATAAAAAAATATAAAAATTAATAAAGTCGATGTTGACCGGCTAAGTTTATAGAGCCGAGATTTTCGCGGACGTAATATTTCGCACTAGCGTAGTTGCCCGTTAGCGCAATGCGCATGCGCGAAAAACCCGCCACATCGTAAATCATCACAATTGGCTGTTGAATTGACACGCGTTTTCATAAAGGCAAACCTTAAATCCGAAAATTTCTACGTCGATACATGTCTGACGAATTTCCGTCAAAACGGAATTTCAAAATCTTTAATTTTTATAAAATTGTTTTAAAAAATTAGCAGCAGTAAATCATTGTATATATAACAAGAATTATACAAATAAATTAATTTCACCAGAATCGTGAATATTATATTATGTATGATTTTATCGCTAACTTTCTTCAATAGGTATCATTATGAAAACTTTAAGTTATTACTAATAAAAATTGTGGTTATTTTATGAGAAAATATAATTTATTTGATAAATATTTCTTATAATCGGTTTAGAAATATTATGCCTATAATTATACGGAGATATTATAAATTTTTCCTATTATTCCTTTTTGGACAGTGCAAAAAAGTATCGTTTTTCTATTCCTCGGCCAATTGTCACCAACAGTCTACTTTGTTAATTTTATAGCCAAAACTTCTCTTAATCAAAAGCCTCTATAACTTTTAAATTCATTGCTAAAGTTAAATAATTATTACAGTTCGCTACATTAAACACAATCTTAGGCTGCGGTCCACTTGACGTTACAAATGCTTTGGAGCGTTCTTCTTCTCCTTCTTTCTTCATTGAAAGAAAAGAGAAGAGGAATGCTTCGAAGCATTTGTAGCGTCAAGTGGACCACAGCCTCAATAAGAATCTCTAAGTACAAAAAAAAGGCATGATGAAATTAACTAAATATTCAAAATTAGCAGCAGTAAATCATTGTATATATAACAAGAATTATACAAATAAATTAATTTCACCAGAATCGTGAATATTATATTATGTATGATTTTATCGCTAACTTTCTTCAATAGGTATCATTATGAAAACTTTAAGTTATTACTAATAAAAATTGTGGTTATTTTATGAGAAAATATAATTTATTTGATAAATATTTCTTATAATCGGTTTAGAAATATTATGCCTATAATTATACGGAGATATTATAATTTTTCCTATTATTCCTTTTTGGACAGTGCAAAAAAGTATCGTTTTTCTATTCCTCGGCCAATTGTCACTAACAGTCTACTTTGTTAATTTTATAGCCAAAACTTCTCTTAATCAAAAGCCTCTATAACTTTTAAATTCATTGCTAAAGTTAAATAATTATTACAGTTCGCTACATTAAACACAATCTTAAGCTGCGGTCCACTTGACGCTACAAATGCTTTGGAGCGTTCTTCTTCTCCTTCTTTCTTCATTGAAAGAAAAGAGAAGAGGAATGCTTCGAAGCATTTGTAGCGTCAAGTGGACCACAGCCTTAATAAGAATCTCTAAGTACAAAAAAAAGACATGATGAAATTAACTAAATATTCAAAATTAGCAGCAGTAAATCATTGTATATATAACAAGAATTATACAAATAAATTAATTTCACCAGAATCGTGAATATTATATTATGTATGATTTTATCGCTAACTTTCTTCAATAGGTATCATTATGAAAACTTTAAGTTATTACTAATAAAAATTGTGGTTATTTTATGAGAAAATATAATTTATTTGATAAATATTTCTTATAATCGGTTTAGAAATATTATGCCTATAATTATACGGAGATATTATAATTTTTCCTATTATTCCTTTTTGGACAGTGCAAAAAAGTATCGTTTTTCTATTCCTCGGCCAATTGTCACTAACAGTCTACTTTGTTAATTTTATAGCCAAAACTTCTCTTAATCAAAAGCCTCTATAACTTTTAAATTCATTGCTAAAGTTAAATAATTATTACAGTTCGCTACATTAAACACAATCTTAAGCTGCGGTCCACTTGACGCTACAAATGCTTTGGAGCGTTCTTCTTCTCCTTCTTTCTTCATTGAAAGAAAAGAGAAGAGGAATGCTTCGAAGCATTTGTAGCGTCAAGTGGACCACAGCCTTAATAAGAATCTCTAAGTACAAAAAAAAGACATGATGAAATTAACTAAATATTCAAACAATCGTATTGACTGATGACACAATTGGTCATGTCTTCTCGCTTCAGTACATCTATCATGTTTCATGAAAATTACTCCAACTCCAGGGACTCCTCTTTCTCCTGCTCCAATTCCTTCACGACACTCTCCAAGGCGAACAGATGCTCGTCTTGCACGCCAGGTGCTATCGTGCGCATCGCGGACGCCAGTTTATAGAGATATTCTACATTAGAGCCGCTGACGCCACGCGAGACGAGTATGTTCCTCCCAATGGTATCTATGCTCTCCATGCTTTGTACGCTGGCATCGGTCTGGCTTTTACTTCCGTTTTCTTGCGCAGATATGCCTGCACCTCTTTCTCCGATTCGAGTCTCTTCTTTTCTGCTTCCTGACGCTTTGCCTCCTCCTCCATTTCCTTGGGCCTCATCTTCTCGTTCGCCTCTCAAACTCGTGTCTTTCTCTCGCCCGCTTATCAGTGTTCAATTTCGATAATTTCGAGGATAAGCTTTTAATGGTGCTTTCTGTGCTTTATCAACAGTGTAAACGGAGTTCTTCGACTTTGGAATATGCTCTTTCTTCACCTTGGATTCAACATTCGGCTCTTTGTTTTCCTGATCTTCCGTTTGTTCGCTTACCGTACTCTTCTCCCTCGCTAAAAGATGCTCTTTGGATCTACCGCGGACCATTACGGGTTTGAAGGTCGGCGCCGGATTCGCACGGAACACGCGTGCCCGCTTATCCTCTTCGAGCATCTGTTTCACCAATCGCTCCTTTCTTTCAAATACTTTCCTGTCCCGATCATCAAAGCTGAATGGACACGGTAAGATGGATTTTTTTGTATTCTGCTGCTGCTGTTTGCCCGTAGGCGTCGGTGGCTTTGAGAAATTTGGCACTGGTCTGGCATGGAATTCTGTCTTCGTCTTGTTGGCCTCTTGCAAACATTTCAGCCGTTGTTCCTTCTTCATCTGCAGATCCTTGTTGCGCGCCTCGAAGCTGAACGGCATGATGCGCGTCGCGTTCCTCACGACACCGGTGTCTTTTGGAACACCAAAGAACGTTATCTTCTCACGTTCTACAATGATACCCGAGGGATCAGTCATGGTCACCTTCGTGACCATGTTCTTCGGACCGGATGAAACTTTATCGCGATGTGGCTGCGGAATTTTGGATTTATGCACGTTTGTGGCACAAGCTTTCTCATTGGATTGTGTAGAATTACGCACGGCTGCCGTAGACTTCTTTGCGACGGTTTTTTTTACCACTCGTGATCTTCGCAATACGCTAGGAGGTATTGGATTAGCCTTTATTTGATGTTTCTTCACCTCCATTTCCAATTTCTCGCGCTCTTCTCGGCTCAGCACGGTTACAGGACGCGTTCTGGTTTTCGACATGAGCGCCGGTGAAATCGGTATCGTCGTTTTCAGACGGTTCTGCGTCAGCTTTGACATGTTGAGCGGCATACTCGCGTTCGGTTTACTTCTGGTGTGGAAACGCTCGGGAGTCTTGGTTTGGAAGCGCAACACCGCCTCCGCTAGACTGATGTATTTCTTGTTGGTTGACACTCTACGTTTCTGAATCAAGCTTCGTCTATGTTGGTGCCAGGTAACAATCGTGTGCCTATTCAAAGGCGGTGTTCGAATATCTTTCCCGATCGCAGCGTCCACATCGTCTTGACTGTCCTCTTCCTTGGCTTCCTTATTATTGTCCGTTAATTCTTCTGGTTTAGTGTCATTTACTAGATCGTTTGGTCTCTTGGAAGTATCGTCCTCAGTGTGATTTTCATCTTGCTTCAACAGGGCATGACTAACCGACATTTCCTTCGTACTTGTAGATGTGTCGTATATTTGCGTGCAGATACTTTTAACTTTCGTGGATTTTCTCAGGGAATCTTGGCCAGATGGAACGTATTTATTCGTTACACTGCGACAGCCGACGAATCTGGACGATTTAACGATTTTAGACTTATTCGGTATTTTGAGAGCATTCGACTCGTCGGTGGTTTTGTTCAGTGCTTCCTGAATTTTAGGTGGTTTCTTACAGAGCTCCCATTTCCTCATCGCATCGCTCAGCACTTGGTCGTAAGTGGTCTCTCCTATTACCTCCTTATTATTACGATTTTTCTGGGAGATCACTTTAATATGAGTATTCTTTATAATATCCAAGTCTGCGAAAGAATCGCAGAAATCCTTTATACGTTCGTGTACTATATGCTCTTTTTCGAAGAAATCTTGCATTTGCATTGGACATCTACCCACTCTAAAATCTACCCACTGTGGTGCGAGTAGCTCAAAATCTTCCATGATGTCAATCTGCAAGATGTATAGCGTGCACGAAATATATACTATTTCAAGTAATAAAAACGATCGCTGTGATATGTCAAAATGCTATCCAACAGTAGCTCATGATAATTTGTAAAATAAAAATTTGAAATCTTTAATATTCCAGAAACGTATCTAGCATTGAGAGACTAACAATCTACAGTTAAACATATAATTTATATACTTTTAAATTCTAAATTATAGTCATCTTTGTAGTTCAATTATTCCCGAGCTACGATGATATGGCAATTCAACAGGTAAACAAAAGTGGAATATATTATATATCTCGCAGATTCAACACCGTCGTTGCGGGATTAAAATAAAGGCCGGTAGGACGTACTTACATGTAGCTACCACGTTGTATTTGCGTTTGTTATTCACGTCTCTCGTCACACAAACTGCTCGTCGACAACTCGTGTGCTCCACAAGTTCGTTCTGCCTGCGATCTCCCGTACCTTCGGCGGCTTCAGCTCGCGAGCTCGACACTCGATTGATGAGATATCCTCGAAGGCGGGACAGAGCGAAATGTCAGCGAACGTTCAGCGAGCAGAGCCAACGTTGCACGCGTTCAAGGTTCAAGTTCGAATCGCTCGGTGCCCCGTCCGGATTGGTCGCGTTGTTGCTAGCCGAAGTTTCACGAGGTTTGTTCGCGTCGCATGCCCTACCATGCTCCTAATCACTCCAACACACTCCAAAAACTCATCTGCTCCAATCGCCACCCTTTTATCCGTGATCCAAGTGCTCTTGGTGTTTATTGGAGTATGCGACGTATGCGACGCGAACAAACCTTTAGTTCCCCTTTGGTGGGAACGGGTACTACCAGCGCCATCAAACGTCTCATCGGGTATCGACGCCCTCGTGGCTCTCAACAGTGACAAGACACGCCGCCTAGGCTCATACGACTATTGGTTCGCACTGGCCATATTTGGAGCAGTACTGATAGGCCATTACCCAAGAAGAAGAAGAAGTCCTGGCCATCTTTGGAGCTGTATAGCTCATAGGCTATTAAAAGAAGAAGAAGAAGCGTGTGATATGCGCAAATTAAATTAATTGCTAAATTATGAACTGTATCAATCTGTCTAAATTCACTTGCGAATACATGTTACGCATGATTCACTGTAATATTTCTAAAAAGAGCAAGATACTCCGTTTCTTCGATATACATAGGTTATGAGTGCTTAACAAGAAATTATGATTAACAAAAGTATTACGATTAACAAATGCGACAGTAAACGTTCTGTAACATTTTCTGCGAAAAATTTTCAATGAAAGAGCATCTTATGATAAAGACGAGGTACACAAAGTATTTTAAGACAGAAAATTATGGCTAGGCAACTGATGCAACGGATGAATCTTTTACTGAAACTTCAGCCTCACCAGTCACAGGTTTTGAAACCGGCTCTGTCATGTTATGTGAATTCGCTCTTCGTCAAGTCTGTTGTGCAAAGTAGAATGTTCTGCAAGCATGTGGACATAGTGGACCATACCTGTAAGATATCGAACTACGATGAATATCTCATGAACTACAAACCTGTTCAACGGATCTTGAAGAACACCCTCGTGGAGATTCTTGGTATATCAAGAATGGAAATTAACAAAATTGTCGAGGACTATCCGCAGCTAAAAAAGAGATCCAGGGCAAATATTCTGAATAATTATTACAATCTGATAGAGGCTGGGGTGCAAAAAAGTACTATCATAAACAATGTCTGGTTACTGGCGCATGAAAACAATAAACTCATTGATAAGCTTGAATGTCTCAAAGTTCTTAATATGGACAATAACCAGCTTGTACCATGGTTATGCTTGACTCAGGAGGAATTAGCAAATTATGTACTTTATACTCAACAGGATATGGATTCTTATACATATAACAGAATGGAATATCTTTCTCATAAATTAGAGGTACAAATAAAACTAATATAAGAGATATTGGGTTGTCAATTATGATTATATACAAATTGCTTAATATTCTTAGTAAATAATATGTTGTAAATTATTTTTGAGACATTCTATAAAAGATCATTCTTCCTTGTAAGAAAACTAACATTTCTTAAAATATAGAAGATAGAAGTTTGGTCGTTTGTAGGAAAAAACTTGAATTAAAATAGAATTTGTCGGATAATAATATATTATGTTTTATGTTATAATATTTGCTATAAAATTGTATCTCTTTCCAGTGCAGCATACAAAGGTTATGTGAAGTGACAGTACTGAATTCATTCTTAATGAAAATTCCAGTTTCCTCTATAGATAAGAAGTTGAACATATTGCATGGTAAGTTAATGTGTGATTAAATAATAAGCATATATATTTGAAATTGATAAAATATCTGTAAAAAAAGACTAATTTTAAGTAATCTCTCTGCTTTTGTAGAATATAATGTAAGCAATAACGATATACTAAAAGATGTATGGGTACTTCGATATAGCGAAAATCATATACGTCACAGATGCGAATTATATAAAGATACAGGACAGTTAAAGATAAAAACGTGGGCTATACGATGTCCGCTTAAAGTTATATCAAGGTAGATATGATAATAAAATAAGATATAAAAAATTCGTATTTATAATTTTCCATTATATTTTGTTATGATATTCTTACATATCTTTTCATATTTATTTATTCTTTAATTTAAATAAAATAAAAAAATTTGCATGAACATACTGTTATGCAAAAAAAATGGATTTAAAAATAGAGTACAAAATATTTTTCTATGTTCATATCGGAAAGACGTTATATATTGCCAGTCACGGTCGATTTAAAATTACTTTAATTGTTATTCTACTGGCGAAAGAAATTTATTATTCTGGTTAAAATATTATTTGTTCATGTATAGGGCCATTCAAAAGAATAAGGTAGAACGTAGCTTAATGCAACAATGTGAAAATGTTAGCGAATATTTGCAAAATAAATTGAAGGTTGACGAAGAAACACTCAATTCGGCTGCCAAGAAAGTGCCAGGTATTTTTCGGGTAAATATAGCGAAATTGGATCAGTTAATTAATATACTACATCAGGGGGTCAATCATGAATTTTTTCCCCTAGGGTGGAAACGTGAAAAATGAAAAATCTCTCTTTCTATTGATGTTAAATAAAAAGAGATAGTCATATAAAACTTTTCACTTTCCACGTTCCACATTAATACATGATTGACCCCCAGAATGGAATTACTAGCGATGAAATATTACGTCATGCACGAGTCTTCTATTTCAATATAGAAACTGTGCAGAATCGAATTGAGATGTTAAAGAAGGAAGGTCTTCTTCCAAATCTTGCTGTGTTAACACAAGCTGAGCGAGTGTTTGAACAGTATGTAGAAATTATAAAAACAATAAATATATAGAAACTTAGTGCATAATATAAAAATAATTCAATTATTGACTATTTTTGTATACAGCCATATAGAGATGAGTAACCTACGGCGGAAACTATTGCAAGAACACGGAAGTGTTAAAAATTTCTTACTCGATCAATTAGATGTGGACAAAAAGCTCCTTGAAGAAGTAATTACAAAACATCCGTCTATCTTACGAGTAAAGTTAAAAAAGTAATTGAATTGATCGATGTACTGCGACAAAATGGTATAACGGGTAACGACATAATAACACATCCAAGAGTTTTTTACTTTAATACTGAAACACTGCGTAAGCGAATTGAAATACTAAAAGAAGCCGGTATACCGCTAAGAATCAGTTTAATACTGCGTAATCGAAGAACATTAGATCGATATAAACACAGATCACAAAATTCAAAGAACATTAATACATAAAAATTATGTTAGTATTTCTTCATATTAACTATTTTATAATGTACAAACTTGCAAAAAACAAATATATCTATATGTATGTATGTGTATATATATATATATATATATATATATATATACATATATATAATTTCAACTACACAGCTAATATGAAATAAAAAAAAATGAGAGAAAATCTGTTTACCTGTTATTAATACAAACTCCGAATATATATCGAATAAAGTGCAATTAATCATTGTTTATATCAATAATAGCATTTTTGTGTTTTGGATATACTTCACATATCCAAAGTTAGTACTCGAGTTCAATTATTTCTTATATTCATTATTTGTAATCAATTTAAAGATTAAAACAGATAGTTTGCATCCATTTTTTGAATTAATACTTATTTTTATTCACACTTGATACTTTATTTTTATTCACATTTATTAAGTTTTAATTAGTACACAGCAGTCTAAAAAAATTGACCCTCAACTGTGGATGTAAAATCCCTGGAATTCTTATTTATTTTGATCAATATTTCTTTTTTTTCTAAAGAAATATAATTTGATTCTACACACAATACTGAAAAATATAAGAAAATAGAACAGCAAGTACGCATACAGAGGGAATGGAGACAATTATGTTTATTTCCCTTTATTTTTCATATCTAAAAGTTTATACCTAAAAGGAATCCCTAGAACTCTACATCCACCAGTATGCAATGTCCGCAGTTAAAAGAAACAGACGAAAATATTATATCAATCTTTTCTTATATATAAATATACGTCAAGAAAACGATTGACTTCCCGAAGTCACCCAATTTTTACAAATGATAGCAAAAGTCTGCTTCATTTGTGTGCAGCACTTATGTCGTGACCATTGATTTCTGTCAACCCACAGTTTCTGCAAAGTTTCAGCAGGCTCGATAAATGATTGTTGTTCCAAACTGCAAAAATTTCCTAAGAGTAGTTTCTTTTTTAAAGAAGATCCTATCAAGTCGGGGTGACCAATTAACTTCGTTCCAATTTTCAAATCGTCTAACCATATGTATTTCCAAGATGAAGACAAATCTGCGAATAATTCATTCATCATATATTTTCCTCCTCTCAAATATTTTCTCTTACTAATCTGACAAACTCTTACTGTTCCAATAATATAAGACCTTCCATCAAAATTTTCTGCGAACCACTTGTGCACCTGTTCGTTAGTATATTGATTCCACATATATTCCTCGTCCCATGGTTAACTAACACCAGTTAAAAATATTCGACAACATGCGTTGGAAGATTTAATAATTCCTCTGGAATGTGCATTAATTTACGTACCTAAAATAGCAAAAAATTCATTTATAACAAGAAAAAAGGATTATAAATAACAATACTTAGATCTACATAATCATATTTTATATTTAATAAAACGTGATTATTTATATTATTTTTAAAGAAATATTCATGTTATTGAAAGAAAATGTTGAATGCAAACTCGGAACATAATATTTAAAAATATTAATAATCTATATATATATATATATCTATATTATATATATATTATATATATATATATATTATATATAATCTTACATCAATATATTCGTGTATAATACCACTGTCGATACATCTCACATCTACGAATTTTTCATCTGAATAATTTCTGTCATATCTGACGCGTCTAATCTGTACTCGTTTAAATGTGTCAATAGTTTTCCTCCAAAACGCAAATATCACCTACATTTGCCGAGGTACACATTTTCCTATAATTAGATATACATATACAATAATTGTAAATGGAACAGGGACTGATTGTGATATACAGCAATTAAAGAGAAAAACGTCATTTACGGTCCAGACTGGATCTGGTAGCCTAATGATAATAATTGTTCTAATGATATTGTGTGAATTTTGTATACTTTTTCCAAACTCAGAAAATTGCGCCGACTTTTTGTCGGTCTTTAAAACACAGCTCTTTGTTGGAACAGTAAATCCACATACTTTAATCGATAATCGATTTAAATTTTTATGCTAATAAGTTAATAAGCATCCTTATTAAATCACTGTAAAGAATTTATCGCGAAAAATATCACCCTAATTAGAGTTCGAACCTGGACCTCCTCATTTCGTAATAAGAAAACTGCGCGCCCGATTTTTATCGATCTTTAAAAATACAGCCCTTTTGGATATACAAGGTATTTTCTAAAGTCTGACCCAGCTTCCTGGATTTCGAAAACGGCTTTAGATATGAAAAAACACTGAAACACGTGTTCGATTATTTGAATTAGAAACTGCTTATTTTATGTCAAAAAAAAATTGTTTAGGCCCCCAGGGAAACGGAACGTGCAAATCAAATATTTTAAATAGGAAGGGGGGTCAAATTGTAGCTCGTTTTAAAGTCTAGTAAAAAACTTTTTTGTGAAAACCGCAGGTCGCTACAAACCCCCTATCAAAAGTTATGGGGGAGGGGGGTCAAAGTTACAAAAGGGCCTTTCTCGATTTTTTACTCATGCTAAAAAAAATGACTTTGCGGCAAAATGTTCCTCTTAGTGAATACTATCAAAGGCATTCTTTGGATTTTTATTTAAAGTTCCTAAGAGATTCTGGGGACTTCTAATTAGAGGTTCCGACCTCCTTCCAATAAAAATTTTTTACTTGCACCCCCACCCCCCCCCCCCCCCCACCCCATGGAGGCTAAGAGATTTTTTTGGCATAAAATAAGCAGCCTCTCCAAATAACATGTTTTAAAACGTTTTTCCATATCTATAATCGTTTCCGAGATCCAGGGATCTGGGTCAGGGACTTCAGAGATACCCTGTATATACAGGGTCTTATTTAATCAACGTACTTGAATTTCTCCGAAACCGATACGAGATATCAAATTCCGGTTTCTACAAGGTTGTATGGTATCAAGGGAGGACATATTTGATAAAAGAAATTTAACCTTGAGTAGAAGCGTTATGATCAAATAAAGATCAATTTTAATTTTTAAATGGCAACATAATTTGTTAAACACCTACATCTGTAGGTAGCCCTTAGCCCTTCTCATCACGAACTCAACGCGCTATGACTCAAGGTCGTCAAAAGTCAAATGACCAAATACGAGCTTACAATATTATTGCCTTTGTGCATATTTGAACTGCCGTTCCTAGCTACAAATAATATTAATTTTTACATTTGCAATTTTGTAAAATTGAATGCGTCTACAAGATGCAAATTTTTTAAAATTATTTTTTATTTTTTTACAACAATCGATTTCTTTCATTATTCTAAGTATAAAAGTATCAAGCTCATCAAAAAGTGAATACTTTACGAGATATTTCATATTTATAGTAAAAATATTGACAAAATTTGAAATATCAGAAAATTCTTAACGAAAGAGAGTTTTATAGTGTTTAAAAACGTCTTAATAAGAATATGCAATAAAAATCTGGAGTTCCATTTAAGAAAATATCGATCATATTGACCTAGCCTTGGAAAGGTTACTCAAGGTCAATTCCATATTTTCATCATATAAGCCCCCTTCAAACCATACAACTTTTGTCTAAAAATTATTCCGTATCTTCCATATTTTCGAAATATTTGCTTGGGGAAATTAAAATAAACACCCTGTATATTTTTTTAATTAAGGGATCCTATAGTGGCAGTCGTTACCGACATTTAGTTATATGCATTAAACTTTTAATTGGCTTTACGGACTTGCAAAATTCTTTTACAGAATTAAAAATGTAGAGCACTCAGATCAATTTTACATCAAAACAAAAAAAAAATTAAAAATTTGGGCACATAGAGCTGTCATTGACGACAATATTTGCTTGATAAAAAATACTGCAGTTTATATATACAAAATGAGATACAAACGCACTAGGGAAAACATTTGAGAACAATATCGTGCATTAGAACCAAGATTAAAAGCCTAGAAAAAAGTTTAGTGTATCTAATTTTTATACGTGCAAAAGCACATGCAGGTTGATAGGATAAGCAGTATTGCGTGTAGCGAGATGGCACAGCAATCAGACAAGGACAGATAGATATATAACATAAGGCGATTTTTGGCGATCGTTTGTATGGGTTTACAGTATCAAAATTGCTATCGGTGATTGCTATTGGTTCCGGTGCAGTTTGGTATCCTTTGGTTGCTTATACCAGAGTCACGCCAAAATTGCCTATAGAAAACAGGATTAGAAATGTTGACATTATCGACATCAAAGAAGTTTCGGTCTTCGCTATAGGATCCCCTTAAGGCTTCTGGTGACTCAATCGCCAATCCGCGTACACACTTAGCAGAACTGTGAACTATAAAACGTGAAATAAAAATAAATAAAAAATAAATTATTCTTGTAATGTACAGCGTCATTTTTCGTTTTAGTGCAGTTTTTGTATTTTAAATTTAAATAATTGTCATAATATTAAAATGTAGATTCTTAATTATTTTGTTACAATTTATAATATGTGAAAGCAATATTTATTTCAATTCAGCAGGTGTCAAATAGCCTGTTTGCATCCTTGATTATGCATAATTCCAATTAAAAAAAGCGGTATATTTTGCAAGTCTGTTTTATCAATTACAAACGCTATTTTATTGAAAAACATTTTTGTTTTTTTATTTTATATTTAATATACATTGCAATATTGCAAGAATTTTTATAATGTATTTTTTCTGACGCCATCAATCCAAGATAGCTGGAGTGAGTGAATAGGAGCCTTAAGAAAGTATATGCCATAGAAATTCAAAGAATATATAAGAACAAATAATATCAAGAAATTGTGAAGATGCTCAGTACATACCTATTTTCAATATTTCCGTAATAATTTTGTATTTTAGCCGTAGTTTGCATGTACTCAACGTTGGAGTACGTTATTTTTTTCGATTCATCGGAATCTGGAATATGTTCAATAATTCTCGCAGAAAAATGCGTTGTATCGTGAACATATAATACCATCAACTTCACCTTATCATTGCTGTAAAAATAAGATCTTGAAAACATTAACATACAATACGATGAGCTAAGAGAAAATTACTTACATTTGTATATTTGTTATTGGCGCATCGATTTCAGGAAGGATACAATGTCTGAATACACAAGTATTTTGCTCTTGGCAGAAGCCAAATGATTTCACATTGTCACATAGAGCATAGTCTTTCTTATCCCTCTCTAATGTAATTGCTATTCGCTAGAATCATATTTCATAAATAATTAAAAACCGTAATAAATTAATATTTTGAGGAGTAACATCTTGATAGCTTACCTGAACATAGTCTAACATTTCCGGAGATATTACAGTTTTCATTCGCTGCAGTATTCTTATTATACTTCGAAATTGTACATCGTTGTTCTCGTCAATAATTATACTAATTTTACAGTTAGTAGCATCCTTAAATTTAAAATAGCATTAGTTGCAGAAATAAATATAAGTTTAATATAATAACCTGCTCAGTAAAATAAAGAGAAATCTTATGTTTTAATAATTACCTGTGTCATATTATCTAAAAGTAGAGAAAACCTATAATTGAATTGATTTCTGAGTTTTAATAATACAGAATAATGTATCAGCCATTGAATATTAGTAAACTAGGTCAGACAGTACTGGATTACATATCAATACTGGATAATAACCGCATACACATGATATCCAACTTTCTCGTAAAGCTGCAAATACACGAATTAATACATATTTTCAAAAAGATAAAAAACACTAATTAAACCACTATATTTAGATAAAAAATAAAACATTTCTTCATATGATTAAAATGTCATTGTACCTCGTATATCGAGCGATTTCATTTTTTCATGAATTAGCAGAGTTTTCTTTGTCAAAGTTAAAATTATTTAACTTTTCGGCTTCTTTGGCGTTTACACATACTATCGCTGTTCTCAATGTGATGTAATCATCCTTCAATAGATCTAACATTGAAACATTCAAAATACATCAGAATCTAATATTTTATGTATAATTAATATAATTAATCGACATTGATACAGTCAAATTTTCATATTTATTTGCAGATTTTTCTTACCTAATATTTTTTTATTCTTATATGTAGACTTCAAAATGTAAATTTCGGACATATAGACTTAAAACAACAGCTTCTATAAATGACGCGATGCATATAACGGATTATACATCGCGAGATGTACAAATTTCTTAATCTGAACTGTCCAGTTTGTAGCAGATATAATTATCTGCAATATCGGCCTATCATCACCTCGTGGTTCACGGTTCTCGATTATCTTATGTTTTTTAAAGAGTTCTCCCACCTATTAAAAATTGAAAAAAATTCTAGAATTTTTCTATGGCAATTAATCCTAGGTATAAATGGTTTCAC
>JASTWK010001256.1:0-42177 GCA_030770225.1 Temnothorax unifasciatus
GGATCTCGTAGACAAATGCAGAAGTCCCCCCTTTCTTTTCTTTTCTTTTCTTTTCTTACTTTGATTTCAATCAGTAATCCAGACTCTTTAATCGGTCCTGTAAGATCTGGTTTAATTTCAGTTTTTTTCTATTCGATCTACAGGACGGGTTACTGATTTGTTTTGTTTGATTCAACTAATGTAAAAAACCTTTCTTATTAATTTTTGTCACGTCAATATATTTTACTTTTGTTTTTGTAAATATAACTACATATACTAAAGACGAAATTTGACTTAATCAAAAGAACTCTCTTTCTTTCGCTCACCTACCTAAGAGTTTTAGACAAACCTGCTGTGTTTGCCATTACGTTTCTAAACAACATTTATTTAATATTAATTTAATATTTACTTCAAATATTATTTTATATTAATTATTTCACTCTAAGAGATGTTTTATTATTTTTCTCTGTTGTCGTTTTGCTCTATAAATGCCGTTTTGTGGCAAATTTCCGCGTCACGTATCTATATAAAAGCTGATACATATATTATATATGTATGATAATTATCAGTCGATTGAAGATGGAATTCACACACACATATTATATATATATATATATATATATATATATATATATATATATATATATATATATATATGTATATATATCAGAACACATTCCGTTAAAAGCCAATGTTCCGTAATACCAGATTTTCTTCATAATCAAAAAGAATCTGTACTTTCTCATTATTTCTAACTTTTTTATCATTCTGAACTTCCTCACCATTCTGAATTTTCTAATAATTCTGATCATTTTGAGTACTCTGAACACTTTGGTTTCGAGAATAACGATAATTATAAAGATATATTTAATATTAACAGACACACCGGCATCAATAACGAGGCTCATTCAGATGACAACGATGATAACTCTGAAAACTGCAAGAATAGTGATGAGAACAATGAGAACCAAAAGAATGATAAGGAAAAAAATCTCCCATAAAGATATTTAACATGGGATATTCTGTCCAGCTCTATAATGTTTTATAAATATAAAGATTTCTTTTAACATATGTATAAAATAATTTATTGTAAATCAATAAAGAATTATATATTTTTTATAATTTATGCTTTTAATTTTCCCTAAAAAATATATTTATTAGTATTTATTAACGGCTACGTAACAAGATATGCTGCAATTTGGCGTCAAGCTGTGTCATCAAGATTTGCTCTGTATTTGGTGCCAATTGCTGTTAAGTATTGTTCTCAAATTTTGTTTGATATTTGATATCAATTTGGCGTCGGGTTTTGTCAACAAACTTTGATAGCAATTTGTCAACAATTTGCTGTTAGATTGCTGGCAAGCTTTGCTCGGTATTTGGTGTCAATTTGGCGTCAAGTTCTTTCGTCAAGGTTTGCTCGCAATTTGGCACAAATTTGCTGTCGAGCTTTTGTTGGCAAGCTTTGTTCACAATATGGCGCAAATTTGCCGTTGAACTTTTGCTGCCCTGTTTTGCTCGATATTTGGCGTCAATTTGGTGTCAAGTCATGTACACAAGCTTTGCTAGCAAAACACAAGCGTACAGCGGACACAGATCGCACGGAATTTGTCGACAAGTTTTGTGCGTATTTGGTGACAATTTGGTTACAATTTGCTGACAAATTGTTTACTGGGTATGTATTAATGAATAAACGAACCTCCGTGTTTAGTGGAACATGCTATTACAACACATGCAATACATGTGGCCCAAAGTGTTCTGTTCAGTGCTACATAAATAGAAGTAGCTAGAACGGATATGTATCGATTGTAAGATAAAAATAGTACGAATACTTTGCAAAGAATAGCCAGGCACCAACACAAAATTACATGTTTCTGAAATGTCAAATTAATATAATACATTTTCATTTATGCGATACTATATAATTAATTTAATATAGTATTTTAATGATATAAGTATTTTAACTATTTATTTTTAATATGTTATATAAATAAAAAAAATATACTTTACTTTTTTTTAAAACAAAATTATTCTTTAATTTTGTCAAAATGTAACCCGTAATTATCCCAATAATAAATGGATTCATTCTCATCCATGGTGGGATATAAAAGATATCTGCTAGATTGTTCTGTTCGTCAAATCTGTAACAATAAGAAAGAGCATCCTCTTAACTTAATTTCTCAATAAGTAAAATACTTTAGTAACTTATGTCGCGATATATTCGTAAACGTGTGAAATATAACCGTTAAGAATAACTGAGCCTATTAAAAGTGCACTCAATATCGTAACAGCCGCATAGAAGTATCTGAAATTTATAATATATTTATTCAAGTATACTCGAAGAAGACATTAATATAACTACAATAGTTGGTTAATTAACATACATAGTCGAGAAAATCAACAACGCCATAGCGATTACATAGAATTGCATATCATTAGATAGATACCAACTCCAACTCATGCACTGTAATGCAATAAAAATTTTAGAAAAGTTTTATGCTTCTCCAAGTATAATTTCAAATTGATCTTAATCAAACGTGTTCGTACCATTGCATCCCATCCAAAGAAATTATGTATGTACAAAAGATTTCTCCACCAATATTTCGCACACGTTTCGTGCGACCTTTCGTACATGTAAAATCGAGATGTTTTATCAAACCAAGCCGAGCTTAATTGCGCTATTCCTAACACCGTCATGTAAGCCGGTGTCAGCCTTAAAAAGAAAAATTTTATTACAGACGCGCGTAAAAAAAAGAAAGTTAGTATTTAGCTTACACTGAAATTAATATTAAAATTTCTTTGTAACATATTCTCTTATTTTATTTATTACTGCAATAATTTTATTATGTTGTTTGTATTGTTTTTTGTGTTTTTCAAAATTTCTTTGTAACATATTCTCTTATTTTATTTATTACTGCAATAATTTTATTATGTTGTTTGTATTGTTTTTTGTGTTTTTCAAACATATATCACCATATAATAAAAACTTACCTAATAAATCTTTTTATTACGTGAACAAAGAATTCAATTAATTTTTCTCCGCGACCAATCGGCTTTGGTACTTCATTCCTTTTAACTCGCAAATACATATAAGTCATTAAACATCCGCTTGAAAGAAAAAATATATCAACTGCTGTGACTCCCATGTCACCTATGTATGTATAACTCTCAATGAATCTCCACAGCCATACTTTATTATCTGTAAATACAAAGCAATTTTCGTTATGCGTAAAGAGTAAAAAAACAAAAGAACCAGAAATGTCTATTCTAGAGATTTATTATAAATTACTTTATAAGTTATCACAGAGCATATGTTAAGTTTGAATCATACGTTTAATTGGAGCAATCCTGAAATTTTGGATTTTGAAACGAAGTATTATAAACGACTTATCTCAGAAATGATACACATAAAAGAACAAAAAAATAGCATTAATTCCAACAAAGATACGGAATTACTTGATGGTTCCTATTTTAGTATTTTAAGCGAATTTAGTAACAATTCATAGAGACTTCCCAGCGAGAAATGACCTATCGAATCGACGTCAAATTGACGTCGAAATCATCGATATTACATCCATATCGAAATAATGCTCGAAATTTGAAGCTTATTTCGATGTTTGTGCTTTATGACATTTTTTAAAAGAAGAGATTATTTGTGACATACATTCATCGCGCCAGACTGTAAACAGGCAAATTATGTATTTTTTGTTAAGACATCGATATTTCATCATTTCGATATCGATTTGAAGCTATTTTGATTTGCCTGTCAAATATATAATAACTTGCCATTATATAAAATACAATATGAATAAAAAATTATATTGTATTGGCAGACATGGATAATGTAAATATTTTATAATTTGAACATTATAATAATTGCATTACAATATTAATTTTTTTAGGCTTCCATTTCTAGTTACTTTATAACTGTAAAAGTCACAACAAAATTCCTGTTTGTAATTTGACAATTTTGAAAATTAAAATATTATATAACAGGTACATTTTCAGTACTACATCCGCTCATTTATTAAATAAGAAGTTAAATTAAGCAACTAATTAATAAATTATTAATATTAATTATTAATACAATAAGGTATTTACATTTATCAAAATAAAAATAAGTTCAATTATGAAAATAAATATTAATAATTGGACTTATTAAAAATTAAATAATTTGTTCAGATATTGCGCTCGAATTCTTTTCGCGTTTTACAACGCCCGATCGTTTCATATTAGATGGCGCGATGCGCGAGTTGCCACTCTCAAAGAGCCCCTGCCGGCCCCACCTCTTTCCTCACTCGTTAGGTGTCATGGCCGCACTTGCTTGCGTTTCTTCGAACGTGTCGAGTCTGTTACCTCTTTCTTAACGGATTGATCGTTGCGGCACGTGTTCTGGAGACCAACCGAGCGAGAGTCGGATCACCAGGGAGAGCTCACTGCCAGGAAAGGGAGAGCTGCGGCAGCTAGCGTCCGAGAGGGAGAGTCGAGGCGAGGAGTCCGGTTCAGCGAGCGGAGCCCTTAAGAGATTTTCATTGGGACGCCATATTTGTTACTTTCATTTGAGGATTCATATTTTAGGGTTTATACCGTCATTTTTAAGGATTAACCATTAATTAAAGGTTAACTATCACTTGAAGGTTAACCATCATCCAAAGAAAAACCCTTAAAATTGGATATAACCGCCAATTAAAGATTAACCTTCAAATGATGGTTAACCTTCAATTGGCGGTCCGAAATCACTCCCAACTTTAAGAGTTTTTCTGTGGTGTTTTTTTAACGGTTTTTTTTAACACCGAAAGTTGAGTGCATTTTTCCATAAGGGTATATCAGTAATTATTATATGCTATTTATGAAATTTAACATAGCAAGTGTTTATATTATATCTATTTCAACAGTTATTTAACTTATTGTTAGAGATGTTGATTTTGTACAGACATTTTATTCTCAAAGTCAAACATTTCAAAAATATAAACTCATAAAAGAGAGAAAATTAAATACACATCTGTTCTACTAATTCTAATATTAATTTGTTTACAATTTATGTCTTTTTTTACATTTTGCATACAAGACTATTTATATTTTGACGTACATATGATCAGTATATTAGGAACAAGTTATGGCGCAATTTACTTGGGATATAAAATAACCATTTACTTTTACTTTTAATAATTTATTTTTAATTTAAACAAATTGACTTTGTAAAAAAAATGCATTAATGACAAACTTCATTCAATGACAAACTTTCCTAAATCTTAATTACACTGAATCAATCTATGTTAATTGCACTAAGTCAATCTGTCAAATCTGTTTTTTTGTGATAATAAATATACATTATGTGCAATATATATTCTCTATCTAGACTTAAATAATATATATTTGCGATTATAAATACATATATGTACAACTCTATCTAGCGACTTAAATAATATATGTTTTTGATAATAAATACATATATATGCAACTCTATCTAGACTTAAGTAATATATTTTTGTAATAATAAATGTGCATATATGTGCAATTCTACCTAGATAAATAAATTAATTGTAAAAATTATTTCTATTGTAAGTTTTGTGCTCTTCTAATAAAGATATTGGGGAGAAATAAATAGATAATTTTTGATATATTTTCGATATACTATTAAACACATAAGTAGTGGAATGTGAATATATTTATTTATTTTAATGTATAATACAAGAAAAAGATCATGTTTTATGGTTTCTAATAATAGCTGCAGTGAGGAAATAGTAATCAATATCGAGTCGAAATCGATTTATTCTGAATTGAAAAGTCATCGAAAGTGATACCACATTTCCATCGAGATCGATGAATATTTCAATTACTTTTCGATATACGTTTTCGACGTCAATTTGATGTCGATTCGATGGGTCATTTCTCGCTGGGAAAGTTAAAATCCTGTGTATATAACAGAGCACGTATTAAGAATAAGAATAAATATTAGAATATATAAATATAGGAATATTCCTGTTATATAAATATTAACTCTAGGTGTACACAGTCTTATTTTATCTATGTATTATACACTGTGCGGTCTCGGAGACCTCATCCACATTTGTTGTCGTAACTTTAGTAAAAATGGATATATTTTAGTTTTTTTTTTCCAATCGATCGAGAATTGATCAAGGAACAGGCCTATAATGTATAAAAGTCAATAGAATTAAAGAGCTCCGACATATACGGGTAAAAAGTGCGGTCTACAAACAGAAACGTGGAAAAAGAAAATTGGTTTGGGATCTCGGAGACCCCACTGTGTATACCTAGGGTTAAATATTAGAATATGTAAATATAGGATTATTCCTATATTTATATCTTATATTTTATTCGTTTCCATTGTGTGTTACGTTTAATTATTATTTCTAATTTTGATTTGTAATTAATATTTATTTAATATTATTCTTATTCCTATGTAATATGCTCTATTGTGCGCAGGACCTAAAACAGGACCAAGCCCAGCGAGAAATGACCTATCGAATCGACGTCAAATTGACGTCGAAATCATCGATATTACATCCATATCGAAATAATGCTCGAAATTTGGAGCTTATTTCGATGTTTGTGCTTTATGACATTTTTTAAAAGAAGAGATTATTTGTGACATACATTCATCGCGCCAGACTGTAAACAGGCAAATTATGTATTTTTTGTTAAGACATCGATATTTCATCATTTCGATATCGATTCGAAGCTATTTTGATTTGCCTGTCAAATATATAATAACTTGCCATTATATAAAATACAATATGAATAAAAAATTATATTGTATTGGCAGACATGGATAATGTAAATATTTTATGATTTGAGCATTATAATAATTGCGTTACAATATTAATTTTTTTAGGCTTCCATTTCTAGTTACTTTATAACTGTAAAAGTCACAACAAAATTCCTGTTTGTAATTTAACAATTTTGAAAATTAAAATATTATATAACAGGTACATTTTCAGTACTACATCCGCTCATTTATTAAACAAGAAGTTAAATTAAGCAACTAATTAAATTATTAATATTAAATATTAATACAATAAGGTATTTACATTTATCAAAATAAAAAATAAGTTCAATTATGAAAATAAATATTAATAATTGGACTTATTAAAAATTAAATAATTTGTTCAGATATTGCGCTCGAATTCTTTTCGCGTTTTACAACGCCCGATCGTTTCACATTAGATGGCGCGATGCGCGAGTTGCCACTCTCAAAGAGCCCCTGCCGGCCCCACCTCTTTCCTCACTCGTTAGGTGTCATGGCCGCACTTGCTTGCGTTTCTTCGAACGTGTCGAGTCTGTTTACCTCTTTCTTAACGGATTGATCGTTGCGGCACGTGTTCTGGAGACCAACCGAGCGAGAGTCGGATCACCAGGGAGAGCTCACTGCCAGGAAAGGGAGAGCTGGGGAGAGCTGCGGCAGCTAGCGTCTGAGAGGGAGAGTCGAGGCGAGGAGTCCGGTTCAGCGAGCGGAGCCCTTAAGAGATTTTCATTGGGACGCCATATTTGTTACTTTCATTTGAGGATTCATATTTTTAGGGTTTATACCGTCATTTTTAAGGATTAACCATTAATTAAAGGTTAACTATCACTTCAAGGTTAACCATCATCCAAAGAAAAACCCTTAAAATTGGGTATAACCGCCAATTAAAGATTAACCTTCAAATGATGGTTAACCTTCAATTGGCGGTCCGAAATCACTCCCAACTTTAAGAGTTTTTCTATGGTGTTTTTTTAACAGTTTTTTTTTAACACCAAAAGTTGAGTGCATTTTTCCATAAGGGTATATCAGTAATTATTATATGCTATTTATGACATTTAACATAGCAAGTGTTTATATTATATCTATTTCAACAGTTATTTAACTTATTGTTAGAGATGTTGATTTTGTACAGACATTTTATTCTCAAAGTCAAACATTTCAAAAATATAGACTCATAAAAGAGAGAAAATTAAATACACATCTGTTCTACTAATTCTAATATTAATTTGTTTACAATTTATGTCTTTTTTTACATTTTGCATACAAGACTATTTATATTTTGACGTACATATGATCAGTATATTAGGAACAAGTTATGGCGCAATTTACTTGGGATATAAAATAACCATTTACTTTTACTTTTAATCATTTATTTTTAATTTAAACGAATTGACTTTGTTAAAAAAAATGCATTAATGACAAACTTCATTCAATGACAAACTTTCCTAAATCTTAATTACACTGAATCAATCTATGTTAATTGCACTAAGTCAATCTGTCAAATCTGTTTTTTTTTGTGATAATAAATATACAATATGTGCAATATATCTCTATCTAGACTTAAATAATATATATTTGCAGTTATAAATACATATGTACAACTCGATCTAGCGACTTAAATAATATATGTTTTTGATAATAAATACATATATATGCAACTCTATCTAGACTTAAGTAATATATTTTTGTAATAATAAATGTGCATATATGTGCAATTCTACCTAGATAAATAAATTAATTGTAAAAATTATTTCTATTGTAAGTTTTGTGCTCTTCTAATAAAGATATTGGGGAGAAATAAATAGATAATTTTTTATATATTTTCGATATACGCTATTAAACACATAAGTAGTGGAATGTGAATATATTTATTTATTTTAATGCATAATACAAGAAAAAGATCATGTTTTATGGTTTCTAATAATAGCTGCAGTGAGGAAATAGTAATCAATATCGAGTCGAAATCGATTTATTCTGAATTGAAAAGTCATCGAAAGTGATACCACATTTCCATCGAGATCGATGAATATTTCAATTACTTTTCGATATACGTTTTCGACGTCAATTTGATGTCGATTCGATGGGTCATTTCTCGCTGGGTTATTTACTGTTCAACTGACATCTTGTGTTAGTAGTCGATTACGATGTAGCGATAATGCTCGGTCACACATAGGATTCGAAACAGTACGGTACTTGAAAACATTACAGTTTGATTTTACATTATTCTCAGTACGTATAATCGTAACAAATTCTCATACGTATGTCTCTTACACGGTTTTACATTACGATACTTGTAAACATTATTAATTGGTTTTACATTTATTTCCATTATTACAGACGCATTTTTTTAACTTTTAACTGTTGACTCTTTATGGTGACATGCAGACTTCGCTGCCTGACTCGATTCATTCCCATTGTCGACTGAGGAATAAATCATGGACCTTTCCAACTTTTAAGCAAGTTTTTCAAAAATGCGCTTTGATTCCGGTTTGTTTCGTTTAACAATATCATGATAATCCTCGTTTACTCATCTTCAGACTAAAGACCGTATTTGTACAGCGATTGCGACTTTTTAACACTATTACCGTACTTATTTGGATGTAGAAATGTGTGGTTCTTGATTATTCGTTTATTTTATGTAATTTATTAGGCTGATGAAAGCACAGTGTTGCCGAAACGTCCCGATTTAACATTGTTAATAATATACATTTTTTAATTTTAACATCCTCGTTATTGGCCAGTAACCTTCTCTTTTATATACATACGAGCCTGTTCTTTATTTATTATTTTATAAATTACTTACCGAGAGAATTAAATGTATAATATACACCATGGAACATGATTATCGAACACATGCTTAGAAATTTTAAGCCGTGAATAACGGGTATTGTGCCGGCGTCTAACTTTGTACTAAATATTTTTCCCGTATTTGTATAAGCGGAAAAACATATTAATATTTCTCCAATTTTACTTTTCCGATATAAAGACCAATTTACTTTGATTTCTATTTCCTTGGAGATATCTTCATTACCTGAATTATAATTCGACGTCTTTAGTAGTAATACAAAAATCAAAATGCTTTAATTAAGTAAGATTAATATTAAACAAAGGAAATCTATACACGCGAATAAGCCATATGTACACAAGATGTAGCTACAAAATATATTTTATAATTAATTATTAATTACTTAAAGTAATAACTGATTGCAAATTATTAATAATTTTAACACTGAAGACGAAAACGTGATTTGTAGAAAATTGTAGCATATAAAAACGGTAAATAGTCTGTTGTAATGGAAATTATTTCTATAAGTTTTAGATATGACACTTACCGTTATCAGTTTTATTCGTCTCATTTTTCTTTATTTTTGATACATATTTTTTATACACAAATATATCATATATCGTTCCGATTGCTGTCATGAGAAAAGAAAATCCTAAACCAACACTGCAATAGAATATTTCTTGATTAATTCTTCATATTCCTTCGGAGGATTAAGATTAAAATTACTTATAATATTATTAAGCTTTTCTGATGTCATATAATATATTATAGTTGTGCTTGTATTGTCAAGTAATTGCAATTTATACATTTCTGGAGACGTACCAGATGAAACATAACACACTAATAGGTAGCTTTTTGTTATCGTCATTTAGATCTTTAACCTCGATTAGCTGAAAGTCCGCGGAGTAAAGATCATCGAAGATAACTCTGTCACGAAATATTCTTTCCAAAATAAATGTGAGATTATTTATTGTGCATGATGCTGGTAAACAGAGTCCGAGCGTAAACACATTCTAAGATAAAACTTTCTGTATATATTTAAATATCAAACACATCCTTTATCACATAAAGATTTTACAAACTTACCTCGTCAAACATATTTACGTGATATTGATTAGTACTGTTGTGTCTCAAATAAGCTACAAAATAGTTTAATTTATAAGGCGAAAATTCTTTCAAATCGTGATATAGCGTGTTGTTTAATATTCTCCGCTGTGAGGTCCGTAGAGGAGCCGTATTCATCGTATCTAAACATATGGCTACGACTGCCCAGCCAATAATTATTTCCGTAAAGGAAACCTGAATTAAAGATTTCACCACTGGAATCTAATACTAAAAATAAGTATTACAATGTTACTACTTATGCAAAAACAATAAATAACTAATTTTTACTTATAATTAATTAATCACGCATTGATGCTTCCTCATTACAGAAAGCTGTTTTCGTAAACAAATTTTTTTTTTAGTTTTCTGTGCCAATGTGTTCAGAATGTTCTAAAACTAAAATTACATTTTTACAAAATGTGTGTGTGTTTAGATATTGGACTCAGTTTTTTTTTTAAATGCAGAGTATTATTAAAGAAAAGTTGGTATTTAATTAGGCGAGGATCGATGAAGGGGTTCATTTTTTATAAAATTTTGAATTTTTTGAGAAATGTCTGGTAGCTATGACTTCCGCAAATTTTGAGATATCGCGCTGTTTCTAATTCTATTATATTCTTCATTCTTTTCTACCCCAATTTTATATATAGTACTTTAAGATTTGATTAGATTTAGCTTTATACGCGATCAAAGGTCCATATGCGAAGTCCATATTGGACCATGTAGTCTGAACTCCCAAAGTCAATATCGATTTGACATTGCGTCGATTGTGAAACCCCACTTGGGCTACTAAGCTAACCAACTAACTAGTTGGTGTATTGAAAAGTAGATATATATACAATTTTATGTTTTAAAAAGCGTAAATATAGTTTTAGTCGTCGCTTGTTATTTATTAAAAAGTTATTAATAAATGTAATTGAGAAACAATGATAACAGTTTGTGACAATACTAAGGGAAGTAATTTGCTGATATGTGTACTTATTTAAAATGCATCAATGCAGCTTCGCTAAATATCATTTGTCAGCGGCTCAGTTAAATAGCATTTGCCTAGGAAAGTAACATTTGAACACGAAAATAGATGGGCAAAAGCCATTTGACTAGCAGATAGCATTTGTTTGGTCAAAAGCTATTCCTAAAATAACTATTTACCACGACATATATATATATATATATATATATATATATATATATATATATATATATATATATATATATATATATTTATATATATATAAATATATATAAATATATAAATATATATATATATATATATATATATATATATATATATATATATATATATATATATATATATGGGACATTTCACGTCAGCCGGATCACTTGTCTGCCCAAAATTTGAAGCGACCTACGAAGATGTTCGATAGCTCAAAAAATTAGTCTTTACTAGTACTTTCGAAAGTCATGTGCCCCGTTTTGAAATCCAAGATGGCTGATCCAATATGGCGGCTGAAAGCCTGAAAATTGGAGAAAAATCTACATAATTTAACGTAATCGTGTTTTTAAATATTGATTCGGTTTTGAAATGGCTTGGTAAGGAG
This sequence comes from Temnothorax unifasciatus, assembly GCA_030770225.1. Lineage (NCBI taxonomy): Eukaryota > Metazoa > Arthropoda > Insecta > Hymenoptera > Formicidae > Temnothorax > Temnothorax unifasciatus. Next base: position 12,188 of record JASTWK010001256.1, read on the forward strand.
TTTTCAGTGTCTCTGATCACGATCCTGGAGTTGAATAACTGATATCTAAGATGGCAGATTCAATATGGCGACTGAAAGTGTAAAAATTAGTAAAAAGCTAATCTTATGTTGGTTACATTACTGAAATTCAAGACGGCGTATCCAATATGGTTGCAGAAACCGTAAAAAGACTACTTAATTTAAAAATCAAATTGTTACTGTGGTTACTACTCTAACGTGGTTTTTTTTTTAGTAGTAGTAGTTAGTGAGCAATCCCATCAGCAACTCAGTGAGCTGTTAATATTATATTTTCTCCAGCAGTCTTTTCAGAAGTTGATGAAACTTTTTCAACTTTCTTAAAATCAAATGTTGCTTCTCCAACAGTCCTTTTTAGAATAGTTGGTGAGCGAATACTATAGGTTGCTCAGAGAGTTACTGTGGTAGCTTTCCTAATGGTCCTTTTCAGGATAGTTAGTGAGCATTTCCATCGGTAACTTAGTGAGCTATCGATATATTTTCTCCAACAGTCCTTTTCAGCATAGTTGGTGAAAATTTCTTTCTCGCGGTTCAGTAAGCTGGTGTTGCTTTTCCAACTATCCTGAAAAGGACTGTTGGAGAAGCAACACTAGCTTACTGAACCGCGAAAAAGAAATTTTCATATATATATATATATATATATATATATATATATATATATATATATATATATATATATATATATGTATCGGAACTGATAAACAAGCGGACTCAGTTACCGACGCTAGCTCTACCGCTGACTAGAAACCAACCACGCTAGACCCCTTACCAATCGAGGAGAGGTGGCGCGGAAGCGCGAGTTGATGAGAAGAGAAGAAACGAAGTGGCGCGTTCCCATGGAGATGAAAAACATTGAGTAGAAAAGTGACGAGGAAGAAATCAGGAGTAAAAATCTTACGTGCAAAAAAGGGAAATCTCGAGAAGCGGTGCGAAGCGTATGCTCAGAGGAAGGGTGGATGCGTGAAGCTCAGGAGGAACGCTGGAAAGGGGGACAAAGGACGAGGGAAGATCCGCGAGGCTGCACGAGACTTGCTAGGCGAGGAAGGCGTAAGACTGTTTAAGGGCGTGCTTGCGAGAGAAAGAGGCAGACGGATGCTGTACTAGGTGCGCGTTACGAGCGGGAAAGAGAGACCCTGGTAACCATCTCCGATAGAAAACGATGAAAAAATTTCTTATCGTTTTTAATACGGTTAGTGAACCCTTATGGAAAAATACACTCAACGTCTTAAAGTTGGGTGTGATTTCGGACCGCCAATGAAGGTTAACCATCATTTCAACATCTTTGATTGGTTAATCTTCAATTGGCGGTCCAAAATCACACCCAACTTTAAGACGTTGAGTGTATTTTTCCATAAGGGAATCGTTTATTTACGGTACTCTATCAGAAACTCACGTTACAAAATACTTAGGATTCTATCGTAAATGTCTTATCAGCTATACATCAGTTTTTATCGTTTTTAATACAGTTAGTGAATCGTTTATTTACGGTACTCTATCAGAAACTCACGTTACAAAATACTTAAGATCCTATCGTAAATGTCTTATCAGCTATACATCAGTTTTTAACGTTTTTGATACGGTTAGTGAATCGTTTATTTACAGTACTCTATCAGAAACTCACGTTACAAAATACTTAGGATCCTATCGTAAATGTCTTATCAGCTGCACATCAGTTTCTATCGTTTTTAATATGGTTAATGAATTGTTTGAATCGGTTTTAGTCAATTCATTTCAATCGTTACGAATCGTGAATTAAGCAAACAGATTCATATCGATTCATTTCTTTCAATCGGTTTTTATCGTTTTGAAGAATGCCGGGAACGGGGCAACTAGCGCCAGGAGTCGGAGGCAACCGGGCTCGGTTTTCGGTGTCCGGGGCGGCTACCGCCAGGAGGTCCTTATATGAAGAGATCCCTCCAGTTACGATACTGGATTTCTCTGCTTTTTGCTTCGCAGGCGGTCTGCTTATATGTTATGACTGGATGTATTTTAAATACGAGAAACGTTTTTCATCATGCGCGGTTTAGCGGCATTGTCGCGAACTAATCGCCGATTTGGTTGATGCGGATTCAATTTATATCATTGATATACGATAGAAAACGAACCGATTTGCTGCTGTAAAGAAGTAGTCCCGGGAGTCAGGGGATTAGATATTGAAGTTCACGGCGCAAAGCTGGAACTTTTTTTAATCGATTCTTATGATATCCCGTAACAAGTGTATAAAGTCTCTAGAATCAACTCGGCCCGTTTCGCCTTTTTTTATTGCAAAATATATATTTAAAAAACGCGTTTCTGTATAGTTTTCTTTAAATAACTCCTTCTGTGTTGGTCAAACGACAAAACTTGAAGAGAGGAAAATTGTTCGGAAGGAAATTTCCTATAAGAATAAGCCTTAAAAAAATTTTTTTAAATTGCAAAATTGCAAAAAATACGCAAGAAAAGGGCCATTTTTACAGGTTCCCGAAAACTGGGTTTAAAATTATCATATTTAAGCGGACATTCACTCAATGATACCTTTCAGTATGCTGACAAGTGTGCACAAGGCTCGCCTCCAATTTTTATATGGCTGCCTATTAACAAATTATTTATGCAAATCGGGCGCTTGGCTCTCACGGGTTATTTTGATGCACTTTATCGGAAATGAAAGGTAACGATGTCTAGTTTATAAATTTAAATTAATTTTTTTTTCTCTAAAATTTGACTATTATTTAAAACAATTTAAATTTTGCATATTAAATATCGGCGTTGTTTATTGGCGTAGAGTAATGCAAATAACACCATTGGTTTGCGTTTAAAAAATTATGAATTTAAAAAAAACGTCCCGATACGACCAATAGAAGCCGAGATAATTGACTTTTACATAATTGATGATTACAGCTAAACTATTTCATATTTTTACTTGAATGTGAAGGTACTGGAGTGAGTGCTTTAACGGTGGCATTTTTTTCGCTGCAATTCGACTGCCAGGTTCGGCGAAAAAAAATGTTGAATACAGCGGTTTTAGAGCGAAAGCGCTGGAGCGGACGCAGCGGCGCGCGGCGGCTCGATTGCGGCTCGCAGGCGCGCGAGTCACCGCTGCGTCCGCCAAACTCGCTTAATTAACAATTACTTTTCTCTGCAACAAAAGCACGTGTCCTAACGATTTTTTTGACGTAGAACTACGTCTTTCTCGGGGGGTATGGGGAAATTTGGGGGGCACGACTGCAACGTTTTCTTGCAACGTTTTCTTGCAACGTTTTCATGCAACGTTTTCATGCAACGTTTTCTTGCAACGTTTTCATGCAACGTTTTCTTTTTCTCAAAAAGTATTAAAGAAAAATATACTTTATTATATAGTTTTTGAAAGCTCTCGATGTAAGCTAAATGTTTTCGGGGTTAATTTTTCGATATGGGTTTTTTCAAATTTGGGGGGCACGACTGCAACGTTTTCTTGCAACGTTTTCTTGCAACGTTTTCTTGCAACGTTTTCTTGCAACGTTTTCTTGCAACGTTTTCATGCAACGTTTTCTTTTTCTTGAAAAGTATTAAAGAAAAATATACTTTATTATATAGTTTTTGAAAGCTCTCGATGTAAGCTAAATGTTTTCGGGGTTAATTTTTCGATATGGGTTTTTTCTCGAAAAGTATTAAAGGAAAATATACTTTATTATATAGTTTTTGAAAGCTCTCGATGTAAGCTAAATGTTTTCGCAATTTAATAAATAAATAAATGAATGAATGATTGGATAAATGAATGAATGGATGAATGGATGAATGGATGAATGGGTGAATGGATGAATGGATGAATGGGTGAATGGATGAATGGGTGAATGGATTTAATAATTAAATAAATGAATGAATGAATGAATGGATGAATGGATGAATGAGTGAATGAATGAATGGGTGAATGGATGAATGGATTTATTTGAAAGCTCTCGATGTAAGCTAAATGTTTTCGCAATTTAATAAATAAATAAATGAATGAATAAATGGATGAATGGATTTAATAAATGAATAAATGAATAAATAAATGGATGAATGGATAAATGGATGAATGGGTGAATGGATGAATGAATTTAATAAATAAATGAATGAATGAACGGATGAATGGATGAATGGGTGAATGGGTGAATGGATTTAATAAATAAATAAATGATTGAATGAACGAATGGATGAATGGATGAATGGGTGAATGGATTTAATAAATGAATGAATAAATGAATAAATGGGTGAATGGATGAATGGATGAATGGGTGAATGGATTTAATAAATAAATGAATGGATGAATGGATGAATGGGTGAATGAATGAATGGATAAATGGATGAATAGGTGAATGAATAAATGGATTTAATAAATAAATGAATGAATGGATGAGTGGATGAATGGATGAATGAATGAATGGGTGAATGGATAAATGGATGAAAGGATGAATGGATTTAATAAATAAATAAATGAATGAATGATTGGATGAATGAATGAATGGATGAATGGATGAATGGGTGAATGGATGAATGGATGAATGGGTGAATGGATGAATGGGTGAATGGATTTAATAAATAAATAAATGAATGAATGAATGGATGAATGAATTTAATAAATAAATAAATGAATAAATGAATGGATGAATGGATAAATGGATGAATGGGTGAATGGATAAATGGATGAATGGGTGAATGGATGAATGGAATTTAATAAATAAATAAATAAATAAATGGATGAATGGATGAATGGATAAATGGGTGAAAGATGAATAAATTTAATAAATAAATAAATGATTGAATGAATAAATGAATGAATGGATGAATGGGTGAATGGATTTAATAAATAAATGAATAAATGAATAAATGGGTGAATGGATGAATGGATGAATGGGTGAATGGATTTAATAAATAAATAAATGAATGAATGAATGAATGGATGAATGGATGAATGAATGAATGAATGAATGAATGAATGGATGAATGGGTGAATGGATTTAATAAATAAATAAATAAATTTTTTTCCAACGCAAATAAAAAAAATAAACAAAAGAAACAATAACAAACCAACTAAACAAACCCAAAAACAAACAAAAATATAAAAACAAAAAAATGGGCACAGTAACAACTGTGCCGCAAGCAACACGTAGAACTACGTCAACTGTCACTATTTCATGTTAAAGTATTCGTGATCAAGGGAGGCCAGGGCCCACACAGGACTGTAGCGCCGAGTTCATCATCAGTGACAGTTGACGTAGTTCTACGTTGTTGCTAAAGCTCTCGATGTAAGCTAAATGTAATACAAACAACGTAGAACTACGTCAACTGTCACTGATGATGAACTCGGCGCTACAGTCCTGTGTGGGCCCTGGCCTCCCTTGATCACGAATACTTTAACATGAAATAGTGACAGTTGACGTAGTTCTACGTGTTGCTTGCGGCACAGTTTTTTAATCTGTTTGAAATTTTCCGAATTTTATGATTATCACATTATGAATGTCATATTCTCAGTATTAACGGAGATAAACAAGATATATTAGGAAAAATACGTATTAATTAATAACAAATTATTTTTGTGAAATTTTATACTGTATACAGTATAAAATTTTATGGCTGCCTATTAACAAATTATTTATGCAAATCGGGCGCTTGGCTTTCACGTCTGAACGGGTGAACTTATTTTGATGCACTTTATCGGAAATAAAAGGTAACGTTAATAAACAACGTCGATATTTAATATGCAAAATTTAAATTGTTTTAAATAATAGTCAAATTTTAGAAAAAAAAATTTATTTTAAAGAACCCCGCAAATTCCTTATGTAAAATGGCTCTCAGTCGATTTGCCTGAAATTGAAGTATGTTGCTGCTCATGACATACTGATCAAATGTTCTCATGGGCGCAGCTCAAAATAATGGGCCAGTTTCGAGCTAGAAAGCGCTGAAGTCGTCAACATACGCAATACGTTAAGGATTTGTGTAAATGATATTGTAAGCGCGTGAGTGCGTGTGTATGTGTTTGTGCGTATGTGCGCATTGTGCGCGCACATTCAGATTGCTTAATCCTGTTCTCGAGTGCCGAAAGGTCAAAGTTCACCCTTTTTCTTGCTATTTCACTCTAGTGACATATAAGGAATTATTCATCTATTTTTCTCAATATTAGCGTTAACCAGGATCAACGACGAGGACGTTTTGAGAATATGATCCCTTTGGGGTGCTTGATTATAAGGTGAGTCCCCTTGCCTCTCACCATTTGTGTTTTGAGACTATGATCTCTTCGGGGTGCTTGATTATAAGGTGAGTCTCCTTGCCTATCACCATTTGTGTTTTGAGAGTATGATCTCTTCGGGGTGCTTGATTATAAGGTGAGTCCCCTTGCCTCTCACCATTGGTATAGGATATATTATACTAAGGTGGCGACGGAAGCTCCCATTCTTGTACCCTGGCGAAAATAGGAAGTTCATAAGCGTTTGAAAAGCAGAAATTGCAACGCTTGAGCGTTTGAAAGACGTTTTCAAACGCTCAAGCGTTGCAATTTCTGCTTTTCAAACGCTTTATTTTCGTCAGGGTAGCACGCGGGCGTAGATCCGTACTTATTAGATTTGGATCATTTTACATCATGTCCTCTTATATATCTCCTAACACAGATGTTGGAGACTATTTTGAATTCCTGGATGAGATATCCAATCTATCTGCGAGCATTCATAACAATAATCTTTTGGTCTGCGGCGATTTCAACGCGCATTCGCAACTCTGGGGTGCTAACGTAACAAACCCCAAGGGTAAACTTTTAGAGGAATTGGCCGCCCAGCTGGACCTACGTTTGATTAACCGGGGCAGTCGTCCTACTTTTATGAGCCACCAGGGGAGCTCGATTATCGATCTCACCTGGGCCTCTTCGGACCTCCTCGGCAGAGTCTTAGATTGGTCTACGCGGGAGGATCTTGAATCAATGTCTGACCACATTTATATATCTTTTTACGTCTCTCGCGCTCCTTCACCGAGACCCCCGCGATTGACTTCTACTTCTCGTTGGAATTTTCGCGCCATAGACACGGAGCTGTACCAGGAGGCCATTGCATGGCGCTGTGCCGTCTCTCCCGACAACCCGGAGTTTTTAATTGAGTCCAAACCGGACCGATGGATCCATAATTGTATTTTGGATGCGTGCAAGACCGCCGTTCCTCGCACAAGTTTGCGCAGACCTGGTGGAGCCTATTGGTGGAACGATGGCATAGGACAGATGAGATCTGCCGCTATCGCGGCCAGGAGGACATGGACGAGAGGCCGTGCTAGGGATCGGCGTGAGATAGCCGAGGCGAAGCGAGTCGCCTACATCACTGCCAAACGGGAATTGAAATTTGAAATCAGACGTTCTAAATCGCAGGCCTGGCAGGAGCTAATTACGTCGTTGGACGAGGATCCATGGGGTCTCCCTTACAAAATCGTCCTCAACCGATTGAGGAAACCTACACCGGGACTATGTTCCACACTGGAACCCGAGATATTGAACCGTCTTTTAGACCAGTTATTTCCTCCCGGTCAAGAACTCTCCCACATCGATCTGGGTGACTACGAGGAGGGGAGAACCCCAATCACTCCGGAGGAAGTTAACGAGGCTATTGCCGCGAAAAAGTGCAGTAGCACCGCCCCCGGACCGGATGGTTTTAAGGCGACAACACTTAAAAAGTTGCCTCCCTGTATGGTACACAGACTTGCTTCCTGCTTCAATATATACATGCAGTCCGGCGTGTTTCCACCCAGCTGGAAGACTGCCGATCTTATCCTTATTCCCAAGGGCGATGCCGCGCCTCCCGGCGAAATTCCTAAGGCAAGGCCCATTTGCCTCCTGAACGAGGTCGGTAAGACCTTTGAAAGGATTATTGCAAACCGTCTCTCTGAATATCTAGAGGAAAATCCGAGACACAACTTATCGGAAAATCAATTCGGCTTTCGAAAGCTGCGCTCGACTGTCGATGCTCTCTCTCTAGTAAAAAACACCATTACTGCTGCCCGCGAGGAAGGCAAAGTCGTCCTAGCGATCTCTCTAGACATCCAGAACGCCTTTAATTCGATACGGCATAGTGGCATCAGGGGTGCCCTTCGTAAGAGAAAGGTTCCCAATTACCTCAGAAGAATCATAGAGGATTTCCTGAGGGGTCGACGCATCCGATACACCTCCCCGGACGGCACAAGACGTTTTCGGCGAGTCAACCGTGGAGTTTCGCAGGGTTCAATCCTGGGCCCACCCTTGTGGAATTTGGGCTTTGATCAAGTCTTGAGAACCCGACTCCCGGAGAACTGCCACCTTGTATGTTACGCGGACGACACTCTCCTGTTGGTTGCTGAAGAGGATTTCAACGCTGCGTGCGCCCTTGCTTCTGAATGCCTGGACGTCCTTATGACCAATATCAGGGCCCTCGGTCTTACCGTTTCGTGGCCTAAGTCCGAGGCGATTCTTTTCGGTCACTGCCCGAGGAACTCGAAATTCACCTATGAGGGCCATGATATCAATATCTCATATAGCATGAAATATTTAGGGGTATATATAGACAAGAGATGGGCGTTCAACATTCACGTAAAATACGTGGCTAATAAAATTTCGAATGTTAATCGTGCTCTCTGTGGGGTTCTCCCCAATTTGAGAGGCCCGGTAGAAAATAAACGCCGTTTGTACTATTCCGTCGCCACTTCTATTGCGCTGTACGCTGCTCCCATTTGGAGCGAAGAATTCATTGCTTCTGAGAATAAACAAAGACTCATGAGACGTTCCCTAAGATTATCAGCGCTAAGAACGGTCATGGCGTACAGGACTGTCTCGTACGAGGCGGCTACCCTTCTTGCTAGAGTGCCTCCTCTGCATCTCTACGCGGACTATATACGGAGGACCTATTTACGCTTCCGAAACATGAAGGAAGAGGGAAACTACAATTCTGTATCCGCCGCTGCCGTTCGTAAGGTGGAATGGGATGTACTTAGAGACAAGTGGAAGGATCACCTCTCCCAGCCGAACCTACCTGGTAGAAGAACTAGAGAGGCCATCACTCTGAACTTGGAGTATTGGCTCGATCGCCCTCATGGTTTCTTAACTTCTGACAGGTCATGGTTGTTTTGGGCGATACTTGTTTAGAATTGGAAAAGACGACACGCCGATCTGTCGCTACTGTGACGCCGAGGAGGACACTCCGGAGCACACATTAGCTATATGTCATTTCTGGAGCTTGGAGCGAGGTGAGCTCACCGCGGCCATCGGACAAGATCTGTCCCTCGAGACAGTCGTGAGGAAGATCTGCTTCACTAAGGAGGATTGGAAGGCTTTTTCCACCTTCGCTGAGCGTGTCATGCAGCGCAAGGAAGAAGACGAACGTCGTCGTCAGCAGCAGCACCTCATTGATCCCGGATAGCGTGTCTCTGCGCGAACTCTTGTCGGTTCTTTACTAATTTGTGTTACCTGTTGCGTTCTTTTTGCGTTCTTCTGCTTCTGTTTTTTCTTGCGTGCGGGAGGGACCGTTTCCCGACGTTCTTGGCGTGGCTGGGTGCTGGTCGGTCTCTGGTCTTCTCTTCCTCCTGGGGTCCGACGCGTCGCCTCGCGCGACGCTCTCGGATCCCCGGGGGGTGGTTGGCCGGGGGCGGTCGGCGCGTGGCTGCCCCTTGGGCCTTCGGGTATTCCCTCAATTACCTGCGTTCTCTCGTTTGCGTTTTTTGCGCTGCGCATTTACTTTCTCGGGGGCCCCGCCGCTCTGGTCGTGGGGTCTTCGGGGGGTCGGTCGTCCGTGCTCCGGCCGCTCACCGCTGTGCTTGCGGGGCTCCGGCCTCACTGCTAGTCAGTGGGTTTGCCGGACGCATCCGTTGTGGCGGTTGGTGTGCGGGTGGTCGTCCACCTGGGGTCTCTGTGGTCTGCGGCGGGGTCTCCGAGACTTTACTCTGCTCGCTCTCCCCCCCTCCCCGTCCCCTTTTGGGGTTGGGGGGGGCGATGGGCGAGATTACTGTTAGCCAGTGTTTCTGGCCCGTGATGCGGACTTTGTCCGATCGTTCTTTTCTGTGGTGGTGGGTTTTGTCACCTCGTCTTGGCGAGTTTTACTCGCGGTTTTATCTGAGTGTGGACCCCCTCTCCGGATAGAGGGGGCTCCTGTTCGTTTGGTGTATGCATGTCCTGTGCATCCTTTCTAGGGACATTCGCGGTTCCGGGTGGAATGCCCTCGCAGCCAATGAAGACAGGCCTCGATGATATGTATACCCGCATGGCACTATCATGAGGTCTGTCCGAGGCGGTCGAATGTTGGCACTTGTGCCAATCATTCGACTAGAGGGTTATGTCTGCCGGGTTCAGCGGTGCCCCCGGTTAATCCATCGTGCGGTTTTTTGTCTCCGGTTTACGTTTTTCTGTCGCCTCTGCGAGAGGACTGTTGTGGCATGTGATGTTATACCTCGTGTCTTCCGCGTGTCGCAACTGTTGTCCAGCGTGCTGTATGTTAGGGAGTGAGTTTTTTAGTGGGTGCAAGCCCCACATACCCCGGGTGGCCGGCCCCCGGGATGATGGGCGAGGCATTTTCTCACTTCCACGTAAACAAAAAAAAAAGGATATATTATACTAGTCTTGTTAGTTAACGATTTCGGGTAGGTTATTCAAATCCGGTAGTGGCCTTTCAGCAGCATCAAGTATTTGGTATAACAGTGATAGTCTTGGATATTTGACCTGGATAACAAGACTAGTATAATATATCCTATACCAATGATGAGAGGAAAGGGGACTCACCTTATAATCAAGCACCCCGAAGAGATCATACTCTCAAAACACAAATGGTGAGAGACAAGGGGACTCACCTTATAATCAAGCACCCCAAAGAGATCATACTCTCAAAACAAAAATAGTGAGAGGCAAAGGGACTCACCTTATAATCAAGCACCCCGAAGAGATCATACTCTCAAAACACAAATGGTGAGAGGCAAGGGGACTCACCTTATAATCAAGCACTCCGAAGAGATCATACTCTCAAAACACAAATGGTGAGAGGCAAGGAGACTCACCTTAATCAAGCACCCCAAAGGGATCATATTCTCAAAACGTCCTCGTCGTTGATCCTGGTTAACGCTAATATTGAGAAAAATAGATGGATAATTCCTTATATGTCTATTCACTAGAGTGAAATAGCAAGAAAGAAGGTGAACTTTGACCTTTCGGCACTCGAGAACAGAATTAAGCAATCTGAATGTGCGCGCACAATGCGCACATACGCACAGACATATACACACGCACTCACGCGCTTACAATATCATTTACACAAATCCTTAACGTATTGCGTATGTTGACGACTTCAGCGCTCTCTAGCTCGAAACTGGCCCATTATTTCGAGTTGCGCCCATGAGAACATTTGATCAGTATGTCATGAGCAGCAACATACTTCAATTTCAGGCAAATCGACTGAGAGCCATTTTACATAAGGAATTTGCGGGGTTCTTTATAAACTAGACATCGTTACCTTTCATTTCCGATAAAGTGCATCAAAATAAGTTTACCCGTTCAGACGTGAGAGCCAAGCGCCCGATTTGCATAAATAATTTGTTAATAGGCAGCCATATAAAAATTGGAGGCGAGCCTTGTGCACACTTGTTCATCATACTGAAAGGTATCATTGAGTGAATGTCCGCTTAAATATGATAATTTTTAACCCAGTTTTTGGGAACCTGTAAAAATGGCCCTTTTCTTGCGTATTTTTTGCAATTTTGCAATTTAAAAAAATGTTTTAAATTTTTTTAAGGCTTATTCTTATAGGAAATTTTCTTCCGAACAATTTTCCTCTCTTCAAGTTTTGTCGTTTGACCAACACAGAAGGAGTTATTTAAAGAAAACTATACAGAAACGCGTTTTTTTATATATTTGGCAATAACAAAAGGCGAAGCGGGCCGAGTTGATTCTAGAGACTTTACACACTTGTTACGGAATATCATAAGAATCGATTTAAAAAAGTTCCAGCTTTGCGCCGTAAACTTTAATATTCTCATTTTTTAATAGCCCTGACTCCCGGACTAAAGATGATAAGTTGTATGTCGGAAAATCCTGATAAGAAACGATAGATGTATCGGTTCGGTTAAGTTGTATAAATATCGACGAAATGTCTATCGTTTTAACCTTATAAAAACATATACAAAGTAGAAGGTTTTCAAGCGATTCAATTTATGTCATTGATATACGACAGAAAACGAACCAATTTGCTGCCGTAAAGAAGATGATAAGTTGTATGTCGGAAAATCCTGATAAGAAACGATAGATGTATCGGTTCGGTTAAGTTGTATAAATATCGACGAAATGTCTATCGTTTTAACCTTATAAAAACATATACAAAGTAGAAGGTTTTTAAGCGATTCAATTTATGTCATTGATATACGATAGAAAACGAACCGATTTGCTGCCGTAAAGAAGATGATAAGTTGTATGTCGGAAAATCCTGATAAGAAACGATAGATGTATCGGTTCGGTTAAGTTGTATAAATATCGACGAGATGTCTATCGTTTTAACCTTATAAAAACATATACAAAGTAGAAGGTTTTCAAACGATTCAATTTATATCATTGATATACGATAGAAAACGAACCGATTTGCTGCCGTAAAGAAGATGATAAGTTATATGTCAGAAAATCCTGATAAGAAACGATAGATGTATCGGTTCGGTTAAGTCATATAAATATCGATAAGATGTCTATCATTTTATTCTTATATATCCGTATTAATGCATACGGTAAAATTATTACCATAAATAACGATACATATTATATCGTGTATATACGATTGATTCAGACAGGCAATAATATGATCATATATAATTAGTCAAAATTATTTTTTCTCGGGTAGCGCCAGATTAGTCACATTAATATATCTGGCTATATATGACTGCATATATAGTTGTATATAATACTATATCTAGTTATATGTAGAGTGCACTACTCACATATCATTATATCTGGCTTCACATAAAATTATATACATTTATATACAAGTAGATATGGTGCTATATCTGGTTGTATGTGGGACCATTGATTGCACATGTGGCCATGTATAATTAGATATAACTCCATATAAAAACATATATAATTATATATAATTATATATATACCAGATATAATTATATATGATTATATCTAATCATTTTTTTCCGAGCTGAATGAAAGTTCTAAGTAATTCATTAGCAAAGTCATTAAGTACATTGACAAAGGGCTAGAGAGGATATACAGAGCAGTCTGAAGTAAGAGATAGTTTTTATAAACGTTTTTCTGCAATTTATCACGAAATACTAGGAGTCCATCATAAAGATATAATCCCCTTTTTTCTGTACCTTTGTACATCTTCCAGTCGTTAATTGATCTCGGTGGTCTGCAAAAATCACTTGGACAGAAATCCTTTAAAAAAATTGAATTGTTAGAAATATTTTTTCTGGAGAACTGGGTGTTAAGTTTCCATGGTCCACTCCATTGCATCCATGTCATCAATAATCGTTTAAAGACTCCATGCCAGACTAAATGAAATGGATTTAATCTAAATTGGGAAACCATTTCTGTATGTATACTCTCTCTAGACTAGAACGACCTATATGATGAAGTGGATCTTCCTGAGTGATGAACGAGTGATCAGTTCGCAATGGAGCATTCAGATTTGTGTAGACTACACGATCAGCAACATATTCATCAACACAGGTGCACTTTTCACAAGCTCCGTAACCTCCATGACTAACACAACATTTCACCAAATGAGCGAGCTGGTGCATCAAGAATATAATTTCTTATTATGAATGGATATGTGAAGCCATCCCGAACATAACCATTTTCCAATAAATCCTCTAGTTCATTGACGAATTCGTGCAGATAAGAATGCATATCAGCAGGATCTTGGTCACCAAAATACAAACAAATAATAAACGGCTCATTTTCTGTATTTATGAAATAACCTAAAATTGGCCAAAACTTTAATTTAGAGCTTTTAGATAATGGAAGGCCATCCATATTGATATCAATAATAACTGAATTGTGAACATTTAAATATTCAGCAAGAAGCATATTATCAAGGTTTCCTTAAAACACCCTTGTACCACAGTTGTGATCCATCAGGTAGCTGTTGAACACCTAAGATTGGAGGTGTTTGGAGTAAGACTTTGTAACTTTTAGGTAAAATAGGAAACAATATCCTCAATCTAAGAAGTAAATTATTTAACATTTTCATGGATAATACACCTCCTTCAAGAACCCACTCTCTCAATGTTGTTAAAGCATAAAAACTTCTATGTTCATCATTTTCAAATTGAATCATTAAGTTATTATTTTCATGATCACTACATCTGTTATTAACATCATCCATTTCAGCAATTCCATCACCGTTGCTGTTTTCATCTTCGAAATGTAATTCACTATCAACATCGTTACTATTTATAGTGTTTTCATTGTCAAAAAAACTATTATTAGATGCCTCAGATCCTGCTGATAATATTGCTGATAATTCAGAGCTATTCGTTTCTGAAGGAATAGCTTCATTGTTGATCTCTGGAATAGACGTACAGCACATGAATTTCTTCATTATTATCGCACGAAGTTTCTGCTTCGTAGACCGCGGTTATTCGTCTTCTTAAATCAGCCAATTTTGTTTCAATCCTACTTTGGCGAATTAATTCCTTGATTTGCTTCTTCACATTTCTACCATACTTCACATGTAAGAAAAATATATAAAATAAAATATTTATTATATGTTGAGGTTGTCAAATAACGAGTTGCACAGTGCTTTTGTGAATAAAAGAGTTTAATGTAAGAGAAGATTATACACGCGCTAAAGAACCGACAAGTGCTTCGGTATGCGGTGAACGACGAAGTGCGGCTATGCTACCGGCTACGCTACGCGCGAAGAAGGAAGAAAAGGGGGGGGGGCGCTCGCGAGAGAGAATAGGTGGCGCATAAGTATACAATACAGTGCTTGCAATCGTTAAAACAGAAAGTCTCATCGCGCCAACGGATCCTTTGGCGGGAATATAAAATAAGAGATGAGAAATATCCTTAACATTATATAAAAACAATTAATATATAATAATATTAATATGCTGCTTATTTTGCATTTACAATAATATAAAAATCTCGATAGTATGAGAACCATAAATAAATAATGGCAGAAGCAAGAAGTATAAGAATAGTAGAATTATTGATGATCGATAACATTTAACCTGCATAATGAAGTTATAAAATAAAGCATATGAGTGCACACAACATTTCCAATTAAATAAACCTGAACAAATATTTATTAACAAATTATGAACTATATAAAAATTATATTTCATATTTATGAAGTAATCATAATTATCTATAGACTCTTCAAGGACACAAAACTCAAGTAGAAATCTATCATCTGATGTCATTTTGACATTATAATAACCAATAATGACTAAATATCGATATTATGATGACATCAAACGACGATATAGGTTGCTTTAAATAAATATTATAAGTAAACAATAAACTTTCAAAAGGTAATCTGAATCGACCAAAAATATACGTAGATTTCAAAAACAAGAATTCTTGAAGTTAAAAACAGATAAATGAGAAATAACGCTATGAAAAACTTACCGGTGGACTTTCACTCATTTTCAATAATAATTGATTGCTGACTTTATTAAATAGCACAACTCAGCACTCTCAGCAGTGATGCCAGACACGAAACATGGCTGCAGTATACTGTGATGGGCTCGGCAGACAAGCACGATCACGTCAATCGCGCACGACACACGACAACGGAAAGTACCCACTTTCCGTTTCACGAACATACAGCCTTGCACTCATCGCAGCACGCTCATTGGATATCGTGCGCATCGTGCGTCGCGGGCGATAATCGCATTGGTCGATCGAGGCCATGACGCGTCCCGTGAAACGGAGATAGGAGGGAGTACTACGGAGATGGGAGGCTCACACAAAAGAGGAGCCACGTCCGTGAGCGCTCAGTGCTGAGCGGCCCTTCGATCTTTTGTGTGCGTATCCTCACCCTGGCGAAAATTAAGAAGCTTTATAAAGCGTTGACAACCGTTCAATGAGGGTTTTTTGAGAGTTTATACGCTTTCAAACTTTATAAGAACGCTTACACAACGCCGTTGGATTTTGAACGCTTCCAGAACGCTTATAAAATGCTGTATATAACGTTTCATGAAAGTTCTGAAATGCTGAGGTAACGCTTTTCAGAGAACGCTCAGTAAACGTTGCGTGCAGAGAGTTTGCTGTCAGATTTTTCAAACGTTTAGCAAACGCTTTTCCCAACGCCGTAAGACAAGCGTTTTTACTCCGTTCAGCAAACGCTCTTCCGATGGCGAATTGTAGAGGCGCAGTGAACGTATTGTAAGGCGTTAACGCAAACGGCTTGGAGACGCCTAAGAAACACTTTTTCCGACTCCGTAACACAAGCGTTTTCTCTCCGTTCAGCAAACGTTCTTCTAACAATGCCGCTAGGCGGCGTATCTTTCTCGCATTTAAAATACATCCAGCTGCGTATATAAGCAGACTCCCTGCGAGGCGAAAAGCAGATTTAACATTTAACGCTCTTTACGCCGTTTCTTCTAATGACAAGAGTAAACGTCCGTTAAGCTCAATAGAGGCTGCACGTAGTTTCCAATGATGAAAGCAAACGCTTTCGACTTATTAAAGGCTTAACAGAGGATCTCTAAATGTTTTAAAAACTCTCAGCAAGCATCATACGTCATGTAAACGTTGTGCAAACTCTCAAAAACGCTATATACAAACGCCTTTCAAACGCTGCAGCGTTGCAATTTCTGCTCTACGAACTCTCTACTGACTGTTTCTAAACTCTCAACGAACTTCCGCTCATGTAAACGCTGTGCAAACTCTCAAAAACGCTATATTCAAACGTCTTTCAAACGTTGCAGCGTTGCAATTTCCGCTCTACGAACTCTCTACTGACCGTTTCTAAACTTTCAACAAACTTCCGCAAACGCTCACGTAAACATCAAACAAACGTTTATGAAACTTCTCATTTTCGCCAGGGCACCATCTCCGTTTCGTTGAAATAACCCTAACAGCACGATATATTGCAGCAATATTGCGCAGGGTAGGACATAGATTGTTGAGGTACTTATGTGTCGTCGCATTTGAGGCGTGTGCATGTATGTACGGCATGTGTGTGTGTGTGTGTGTGTGTGTGTGTGTGTGTGTGTGTGCATGCTCCGGAAATAGCCGAATCCGGTCGAGCGTCGGGTACGAGTTGCGTTGCCGCGAGGCGTGCCGATAGTCAGTTTGTCAACAAGCGATTCGTCAAGAAGAAAGTCTTATTATAAATAAAGTCGCATTTTATTGTATCTCTGCAAACTTTCCTCCTTGCATTCAACAGTATTATTCGACAACATAGATAGATTGCTGCAGCATTGCAGCAATATTGCATGCAATATTGCAAGCTTGCCGTGCAATACTGCTGCAATATTGCTGCAATATATCGTGCTGTTAGGGAACTTGTACTCATGATGTGTATCATCACAATATGATCATAAGGGTGCTGTCACATGCAGGACAGAATTTCGGAAAACGGAATCTCGGAATCATTCTGATTGGTTAGCCCCATGGAGCACAGTACAAGCCCCATGGGGCTGACCAATCAGAATGATTCCGAGATTCCGTTTTCCGAAATTCCGTCCTGCATGTGACAGCACCCTAAGACATACATCACATTTCGATCAATATCAGAAGATCATGACGTGATGAAATCTGATCATCAGGCATTGCTATCTGGGATGTTCTAAAAGAAACTGCCTTTTCTTTTTAGATGATTTTATGTTATACATAATTGTTTGCAATACAGATAAAGTGCGCGCGCGCGCTCGTGTGTGTGTGTGTGTGTGTGCGCGCACGCGCGCGCGCGCGTGCGTGCGTGCGTGTACGGGTGCGTGGCGCGTGCGCGTGCGTGTACGCGAGTGTGTGTGCGTGTGTAGCTTGCGCACAACCCTGGTCTCTAGAATTGGAATAGGAAACGAAACACACTTTATATCGAGAGAGAAAGATTGTGTATTCGTAAATTCTTTTCAAAATAATCAAAGCTATCTTAACCTTCCTTCACAGAGATTATACTGCTTCATACATGCGTTGCTTAAATTACTTGCAATAACGCAATCTTGTTTGTAAATTTCACACAGTAAAATAAATTATTTGAGAACAGGAAGGAAAGATAATTAACCGTGAAATTATCACATATGTTGACAATGTCAGATTGTAAATAAACATTGAAATCATAACACAATATAAGAAATAGCCATATGACGAATAATCCTTTTAAAGAAGTAAAAGAAATGTCTGTTTCAAAAGTTAGACATAAACTGTAATTTGGATAAGAATTTATTCTTATTGAAATATATCTGGATATAAATCCTGAAGTGTTGATAAAGCATTCCAATTATAATTTAGGAAGTAATCGGTCAATTAAAAGGACTATTCGTTGAGAATAAATGCAAAACATAGTGAATAAACAAAATCTTAATAAACACATTAATTACATATTGAGATGAATTAATACGTCAAATCGAGATAATTCAAGCAGATCTTTTTCTTGAAAGAGTAATATAATGATTCTAAACGTTTAATGTAATTATAGAACATTTAGAGAGCACAAAGCAATATATTTTCGAGTTATAACGAAAGATACGTCCGTATTATATACAAAGAATAACGAATAACATGAGCACTGTTTACACTGTTAATAATCTTGTTTACAAACTAACGCATGAAAACTGATTATGTCAAATGACTTTTGAGCGCTACTGTATATACATATATAATAAGCATATAGTATTTTTCTGATTTTGATGATGTTTGTCTTATACGACGATCATTGAATCTGTATTTGCTTTAAATGCTTGCATCAATTTTGCAGACCGGGACAAATCTTACACGAAGTGGATGAGCAGGGCAAAGTGTTATATTCATTTCTATCCGTAGATTCTTTAAATAATCAACGGGCTCCAAACAGAAATTGTGTATCAGAGGAGCTATCATTGCCTTCATTTCCAGCATAGCAAATTGTTGACCTATAATTTGATACATATTGCAATCTGTCTATAAAAGAATATGAGAAAATACAGCTTACCGATGCAATTACGTGGTCCAGCACTGAATGGTAAATACGAGTAAGGGTGACGATTTAAGATTTTCTCAGGCAAAAATCTGTCTGGATCAAATACCTCTGGATTTGGCCAAAAATTGGGATCTCTGTGGACTCCGTAAATATTAAGAAACACGAATGTTCCAGCAGGTACTAAATATGACTCTAAAAAACATATTATAAAAGAGATGCACATTATACATAATAATAAAGAGCTTCATTAACATTTTCTAAATATAATATCTATGTAATTCAACATAGAATACGTGAATATAGAAAACATAATGTAAAATTACTTAAATTTGCTAAATATTATTCTAAAAACACTGTATGTTATATATATCTATATATATAAAGGAAGATGTCCTGACTCACTCACTCACTCACTCACTCACTCATCAACGCCCAGCCCAAACCCCTGAACTGAATTTTGACCAAAAGTATATGAAATAAGGGTAGAATTTTCCGGGGAGTGTCACTAAGAAAGGATTTTTAGAAATTCGAGCCCTAACGGGGTGAAAAGGAGTAAAACGTGTTTTCACGGATTCCTTAATATCGCCCAGGCCAAAGCCCTGAACCGAATTTTTATCAAAAGTATATGAAATAGGGGTAGAATTTTCCGGGGAATGCTACTATGTGTATAGTTTTTTGTTAATAATTTTCTGGAAACCGATTTTTTTAATTTTTCCAATTTTTTAGTTCAAAGAATTAACCGAATTTTTATCAAAAGTATATGAAGAGAGAAAGAGAGAGAGAGGGGGGAAAGAGAGGGAGGGAGAGAGAGGGAAAGAGAGAGAGAGAGAGAGAGAGAGAGAGAGAGAGAGAGAGAGAGAGAGAGAGAGAGAGAGAGAGAGAGAGAGAGAGAGAGAGAGAGAGAGAGAGAGAGAGAGACTATTTGCGTGTCTTACTACACATGTCTTCCGGGGCGAAGCCCGGGTAACCAGCTAGTATATATATATATATATATATATATATATATATATAGAGATATATAGATATATATATATATATATATATAGATATATATGATCTATATATATAGATATTTCAAAGATTCCGAAATTAGAGATGTTATATAATTTATAGAATATATAATTATATAATTAACTATTTAATTTCGATATTTATAATTTATATAGATTTTAAAAATTGATATATATATATATATATATATAGATATATATATATCTATAGATATATATATATATATATATAGATATATCTATATATACATATATATATATATGTAAAATCAATTTTTAAACTTATATAAATAAATTATATAAATTATATAAAATATAGAAATTAAATAGTTAATTATATAATTATATAATTATATAAATTATATAACAATCTCTAAATTTCGGAATCTTTGAAATAAGAATATTGCATTTTATACATATCTAGCCTTAGTATTTAATGACATGTTGCGTGATAAATTTAAAAATACAAACAAAAGATGAATTAGATGCGTACGTAATTTTACGTCTTCCGCAAGAATTCGTGATATTACAGATATGCTGGGATACAAGCGCAATGCTTCCTTTATACATCTGTCTAAATACGGTAGATCTTGCAATAATTTCATCGTAAATTTCTCCCCATTTTTTTGCAAAGCAGTATCGACTTCGTTCCTAACACGATCCTGTATCATCAATATTAATAAAAAATGTGTATTTTATGTTACTTTGATGTTTTTATATATGCATAAACAAAATCTGAGAACTTCCAATAATTATTTTAGAGCTATATCCTTATTTGTTTGCATATATAAATGTTATGGTCAAAGAACGGAGCGCGGTCACTCCTCAGTTTGACTGGTCAAAGGTTATAAAAACTAAAATAATCAAGTTTGACTTTTGACTAGTCAATCCTAGGTGTGATTGCAATGCGAGATAGTCAAATCCCGGTTGAACTTAGGCTTAATCGACGCGTTTTTACACAAAGCGATCACATCTGGCAGAAAAAAGTGTCGCTCTGCCCCGCGAAGCGAGATAATAACATTTAAAGTTGACGGCTACATTTACTTGACGTGTAAGATCTATATTGCAGCCACATGCGGTAATGTAGCATAAAGAGCCTTCGGCCCCCCTTCCGCATTCACCTTCGCCAGTAGCGTGGACCTTACTTTACAACTTAAGGGGATCCTATAGTGAAGACCGAACTTCCTCGATAATGTCGATAATGTCGAACATTTTTAATTCCGTTCTAATTCGTTTTCTATATCATTTTCTATATTACCGGCCTATATCTGCCCTTGTCTAGCGAAATGCATCTGTCCTTGTCCGATTGCTGCGCCATCTCTCGCTACACGCAATTCTGCTCATTCTGTCAACCTGCATGTGTCTTTGCATCAATATAAAGCTGCGTTAGTAAAAATCTTTTTTTCTAGACATTGAATCCCAGGTAGCAAGCACTCGTCATTTTGACGTCAAACACTAGTCATGTTTGTACAAATGACGTCAAATGACCAAAAAGTGACTATGTCTTTAAAAATGGCATTATAGTGACATCATTCCATAACGTCATTATGACGTTATTTCTGACTATTTCTAGTCATTTTTGGTCTATGACATCGGCGACTAATAATGGACGTTTATAAGACGTCATTTCTTAGACGTCTTAAAGTCGTCCAAATAAGGTCTTTTTGTAATATAACTATTTTTACTTCTTAATATTGTATAATAAAGTAATAATAAAATAAAAATCACAAAATTAACTACAATATGTTTGTTTCGCAACTTTATGATTGAAGTGGCGAATTTTTATGGTATAAGTGGATGTAGTTTTGCGTGATTATATATTTTTTATGATAACTATTTCATGCAGTGTTATAGTTATCAAAAAGATTATCATTACAAGATCTTTGAACACTTTAAAGATGTACCTGTTATAGACAAATACAGTTAATAAGGAAGCATCAGGGTGAGAAGATCGTCACTGTCCACTGGATCATCGAAGTCAAGCGACACGGACGCGGTACTGTACTAGGATGGGGGGTGACAGCCTTGAAAGCGGCTATACGCACATGGCATGTAACGAAACATCTTAGATAAAGAAAAAGAACATTTTTTTATAAACGTTTTTATCAAGTAGATTTAACATTTTAACATTTTAATTTTATAAAAAACATTCTTAGAAACCGGTATGTCGTACAATGGCGCTATTTTTGCCGTCAATAAGACGTCAGAAAATAACATCAATTGTCTGTGACATTAGACCGTCATTTTAACGTCATTATGCCGCCAGTTAGTGACGTCAGGAATGGTCAGTAAAGGACCAAAATTTGACGTCAAAATGACGAGTGCTTGCTACCTGGGATCTTAATTAGTTCTATTTACACGAAATTGTTCCTAATTGTTGTCTGTACTTCCCTTGTGATTGTTTATATAAACTGCAGTATTTTTGTTTAAGCAAACATTGTCGTCAGGTGACAGCTGTATGTGCCCAAATTTTTAATTTTTTGTCGTTTCTGATATGAAATCGTGTATCGGGAAATAGATTTTTGTGCGTACTTTAATTCTGTATAAGGAACTTGCAATTCTATAAAACCAATTCAAAGATTTCTTCTAATTAAGAAATGTCAGTAACTACTGCCACTATAGGATCCCCTTAAGTTGTAAAGCGAGGTCCACGTTGCCTACCGGCGGAGGTGGATGTAAGAGGGGGGCCGAAGGCTTCCCCTTGCACCCCCGGCGCGCGCGCGTGCGCGCGCATGCGTGTGTGTGTGTGGGGGGGGGGGGGGGGAGTAATTTTTAATTTAATGATTAAATTACAGCATGTGTCCAATTACTGTCTCCACGCATATATATTTTCCACGCGAAACGAGGTGTCACATGTAGGTTTTTTTAATTAATTAAACACCGAATAAAGGCACACCTAGGATTGACTAGGCAAGGTCCAAAGTGTTTTTCTTAGTTTCTTCCTTTGACCAGCCATGCTCTAGTCACTCTTAGAATAGACAAAAAACACCTTAGTCAAAAGCCGAAACTCAAAAATGTTTTGACCAAGACGCTTGGTCAATCCTCAGGATCGACCAGTCAAACTGAGTAGTGACCGCGCTCCGCTCTTTGACCATAACATAAACATAAAACATGAAACAATAATATTTTTTAAAAATTTTGATATTTTTATAATTTGAATAGTTATCGGAATTAATTAATTTTTTCTTCTAAAAGCGTAGCTAGGTACTTATTGTGTGATAAATACCTGAATATCCTTATGTTCAGCTAATAGTGCCAGTAAATAGCATATGCCCATTGTTATAGTATCGTGACCCTATAATCACACATAATTATGTATACATCGATAAATCAAATCTATATATACAGGATGTTCAAAATAAAAATATCCAGCCGAAAGGATGCAGTAGATTGAGTCAAACTGAAGATAAAAGTCATGTATCATTTTGCAAAATTCGCAAATATTTGGAAATGGGACGTCTCTTCTCGTCGCGCGCTTTTACTGCAGGAGTAGATTGGCCGATCTTTTTCAATTTATTTCTCAGCAATAGTATTGCGAATTTTGCAAAATAATATATGACTTTCCTCTTCAGTTTGACCCAATCTACTCCATTCTTTCGGCTGGATACTTTTATTTCGAACACTTTGTATATATATCGACGGAATATATGGCAGCCCGTCAGGAGTATCCCTTGCCTCAAAACCCCCTCTACCTTGCCGTTCGGATTCGGCATTAAACTGTAGGTTCCATGTGCTTGTGTACAACCTATGTGCGCACCACAAGCACATGACTTTGGGGGATAGTCCAGTCGCCAGGTCGATTAAGCATTTTTTCGAGGTTGATGATTTAAGTTAATGTTTTTTTATGTTTTTTGGATCGTAGAACAAGAATCTGTAAATAGTTTTTTCGTAAGTCGATGCAATAAAAAGTTATTAACAATTTATTTGTTTAAATTGCTCTAGCGATCAAACTATACATCCTATATAAAAAAATGAACTAGAGAAAATTTGTTCCTTTTTTCACGACGAACAAAATGGCGTTTGAATTTTTCCAAAATCTTGATTATTGACGGAAATATGTCAATTTTTAGGTAATTACTGCTATGCGTCGCGGAGTGCCCTAGGCGTGCGCGCTCGCGCTCAATTGTAATAAAAGGAGCAAAAAAATAAATTAAATTAAAATTAAAAGAGCAAAACTCGTGTGGTGCGCCTAGGGTACGCCGCGACGCGTAGGCAGTAATTACCTAAAAATTGACATATTTCCGTCAATAAATAATCAAGATTTTGGTAAAATTCAAACGCCATTTTGTTCGTCGTGAAAAAAGGAACAAATTTTCTCCAGTTTATTTTTTTATAGGATGTATAGTTCGATCGCTAGGGCAATTTAAACAAATTAATTGTTAATTTGTAACTTTTTATTGCATCGACTTACGAAAAAACTATTTACAGATTCTTATTCTACGACCCAAAAAACATAAAAAAACATTAACTTAAGTCATCAACCTCGAAAAAATGCTCAATCGACCTAGCGACTGGACTAGGAGGTCTAACCCAGGTAGCAAGCACTCGTCATTTTGACGTCAAATACTCGTCATGTTTGTACAAATGACGTCAAATGACCAAAAAGTGACCATGTCTTTAAAAATGACATTATACTGACGTCATTCTATAACGTCATTATGACGTTATTTCTGACTATTTTTAGTCATTTTTGGTCTATGACATCGGCGACTAATAATGGACATCTATAAGACGTCATTTCTTAGACCATCTGAAGACGTCATTTTAAAGACGTCTTAAAGTCATCCAAATAAGGTCTTTTTGTAATATAACTATTTTTACTTCTTAATATTGTATAATAAAGTAATAATAAAATAAAAATCACAAAATTAACTACACTATGTTTGTTTCGCAACTTTATGATTGAAGTGGCGAATTTATGGTATATAAGTGGATGTAGTTGCGTGATTATATAGTTTTATGATAACTATTTCATGCAGTGTTACAGCTATCAAGAAGATTATCATTACAAGATCTTTGAACACTTTAAAGATGTACCTGTTATAGACAAGTACAGTTAATAAGGAAGCATCAGGGTGAGAAGATCATCACTGTCTACTGGATCATCGAAGTCAAGCAACACGGGCGCGATACTGTACTAGGATGGGTGACCGCCTTGAGAGCGGCTATACGCACATGGCATGTAACGAAAACAGTTTAAAAAAACTTTTTTTTTCTTAGATAAAGAAAAAGAACATATTTTTATAAACGTTTATCAAGTAGATTTAATATTTTAACATTTTAATTTTATAAAAAACATTCCTAGAAACCGGTGTGTCGTACAATGGACCTATTTTTGCCGTCAATAAGACGTCAGAAAATGACGTCAATTGTCTGTGACATTAGACCGTCATTTTAACGTCATTATGCCGTCAGTTAGTGACGTCAGGAATGGTCAGTAAAGGACCAAAATTTGACGTCAAAATGACGAGTGCTTGCTACCTGGGAAGGGCCGACTCGGTCTGTTGCGTCATTAAAATGAATATATATATATATATATATATATATATATATATATATATAATATATATATATATATATATATATAATATGTATAAAAAGTAAAAAAATACAAAATATATACCGAAAACGTAAAAGTATCGATTTCCTCCCTGATATCTAAATCAGTCATAAGACCCTCTCGAGATGCAACTATTAAAAAATCCAACATTGCAAGTCGTTTTCTTCGTACTAAATCAAAATATATAGATATGTGTTAGTATCAATTCAATAGCCTAATTCTTTTTTGATGATTGCATCATATATGTAACATTGAGTATATTTGGAGTATAAAAATATATTAATAAATTATAAAAAATAATTATACACCAATCAAATTTTTAAAATACAGCTTCTGTTTACATTACGTACTTCCAATCGTTTCTGCTTCATCTGTCTCTATCGATGTGTCATCAAAGCTTTTCAAGTATCGATCATTGGTGCGTTCATGATAAAGTTTTCTTTCGGCAATAATCTACATAAATACAATATTAATTCTTTCTTTATTTATTTGCATAAACATATATATTAACATATATATATGTTGCCAACGTTTATCAATTTGTCATAATGTTTTTACCAAAAAATTAAATCTTATTAGAATCTATAATAATTATATATTGTAATCACTCAAAATAGATAAGATACAATATTAAGTAGCATTTTACGTACTCGTTCAGTAAATCCGTGTATTATCTTTAGAATCTTTGTTTGCTCTCTGCCTTTTGACGTCAGCGAGAATATCCAATTATTCTGCAGCCATGGCTTCATCATACTAAATCATAATTATTAAATATTTAAAGTATTATTTTGTAAAAACTTCTTTCCACTATAAACTTTTACTTATTAATAATATTTCAAAGTTAATAATTATCTATATAAAAAATCTACATAAGTTAATAATTATCTACATAAAAAAATAGAATAAATTTACAAGCACTAATAATAAAAATATGTAAAGATATACATACAAAGTGTTTCAAGACCCTTATTACAAACTTTGAAGGGTAGTAGAACTCACAATCAGTGAAAGCATCGTTTTTTTATTAAGCAACCTATCCTCCGATGCATCCTAAGGAGCTACGCGTCCTGGAATCCTGACGCCTGTCGGTTATAGGATGCCCGAGGACTAATCGGGACTGATGGACCGACGTCGCAATTAGTGATGCCAGAATGAGTGCAATGCGAAGTAGACACTGAACATCTTTTGTAGTGTGGTTGGCCCAGATCTGTGCCTCTCAAGTTGGGTTGCCTATTGATAGGCACCAGGATTCCAGAACATGTAGCTTTTTAAAGACGCATCGGAGGACAGGGGCTTAATAAAAGCAATGCTTTCACTAAGTCCTACCACCCCTCAAAGTTTATAACTTTGTCCTAAAACACCCTGTATATGAATTCTGTCTTTTTTAAATTTGTTTGTTTATTATTTCTAACTCAAACATAACATATTTTTAAATTTAATTATGCCTTTCTAGACAGTACACATATCCAAAATCGGGACATAAGACGTCTTACAAAATGATGGCTGAAAGACGTCCTAAAGACGTCTTTAAGACGTTTTATTTAGTGCTGTCTGGGTTTGATATTATACAAGTTTTGAATACTAAACTTGACAAAAGTTTCAAATAATATTTATTTTTAAATAACTGATTTGACTAATCACATACCTACAATAATGTGTAGATTTTAATAATAATAATACAAGTCTACAAAAAAATATTTTTATCTGACTTGGAACGGCAATAAACATTTTGTATAGATTTTTAGACGTTACATGAATCTGACCTCCACATTTATGTATCAGGTCAGGATTTTAAGAATCATAAGTTATAAAGTTTGTAAGAGATCATAAGCAAGCATTATTAATAATTTAATAAAATGCTAAAGTTCCAAATTTATATATCATGTTAGAATATAAAAAATAATAAAATATAAGGTTATATTAGAAAAAGTATAAGTAAGAATTAATGACTGATATAATAGTAAAGGCTCATAAGATTATAAATCAATCAAAGAAAGATGGAGCGTGGAGCCGTAACAAGGTGTTCATATATTCTATACTTTCGTAAAGAATTAACGAATTGTATAATGTACATACTGTACATATACATATATATATTCCAATTTAATAAACTGCACGCCGCAAATTTGTCGGACTTGAAACACAGCTATCTTGGAAAATTAATACCCTTCCCTACCCCGGAATTAAATCTAAACGATTTAATTGTTTAAAAAAACGTAAAGAATCACTTGACTGATGACTTATCTTAATGACTGATCTTACAAAAATGTCAGAGAGCCCCTTTATCACTAAGCACTCTAAGCAGCAATAGATTGACACAACCGGCCCTAAATATTATAAAATAAAAAATAAAAGCATTTTTATTAAAATTTTTGAAAATTTGTTAGAAATTATGAAGGTGAAATTATGAAGAAATTATGATTTGTCACAAAAATTATACGAAACATCCAGTCTTGTTCCAAGATTTAAAAAAAATTTTCTGAGAATTTGTAATCATATTCTGTATTTCAGTCTGTTTTCATCAAAATAATGGTCTTTTAGCCTTTTAATTATTGATTTGGAGATCAGAATCGTTTTTAATATGTTTTATTACTAATACACTTATTATACATTTTAATTCCTTACATCTACTTTATAACTTATAATTCTTAAAATTCTGACGTGATAAAGGAGATCAGATTTATTTTTAGCATCCAGAAATCTATACAAAACGTCTAATCCCATTTCAAAATCAGAAGAAAATATTTTAAATAAACTTGTGTAATAATTAATTATCAATAATGTAAATGATTTGCATTGAGTATTATTTTATTTATTGCGACATAATTAATATTGATAATATTAATCTATATCTTAAGATAGTATATAAATATATACTACAATTAATTGTTATATCTATATATCTATAAATTACCACTGTATGAAAATTTTGCTTATCTGGTGAAATGCTTTTTGATACCATTGCTGGAACGCACCGAGATCTTGTAGAGAGGTGCCCATAGTAGTTTCTGCAAACCCATTTGTTAAAATATCATGATAATATTGTCATATATTCTAAGAACATCTATTGATATATATATATATATATATATATATATTGATTATTAGATATCGTGATATACTACGAGGATCGGTAGTCCGTACGAAAATAATGCCTCCTAATTTTTTTCTCAAAAAATTTCATTCCTGAAACTTTGGTGTTTACATGAGTTTAAGGTGATGCTGGAGCCGTCTGTTTTACCGGCATTTTTTGTCGAAACGTAGCGTCGTATTAATTTGACAGAATTAAAAATATTTCTCCAGAATTGCAGTACATACATTAATGATTCAGGGGAACTCCGATTTTATATAGAAAAAGAGAAAAAATTACAAAAGTACAGATTTCCTTATCCTACTTTTATCCCAATATGGCGTCTCGAGTTGCGGCGAGCTGCCAGCTCGTCACAAGATGTATTTCATATAAGAGATATGTTGAGGTATGTGTCGTCGCATTTGAAGTGTGTGCATGTATGTACGGCATGTGTGTGTGTGTGCATGCTCCGGAAATAGCCGAATCTGGTCGAGCGTCGCGTACGAGTTGCGTTGCCGCGAAGCGTGCCGATTGTCAGTTTGTCAACAAGCGATTCGTAAAGAAGAAAGTCTTGTCTTGTTAAAAAAATAAAGTTTTTCTCTGCAAACTCTCCTCCTTGCATTCAACAGTATTTTATTCGACAACAGGTTATGGGCCCAGGCATCGTAATTGCCTGATTGTTGAAAAGGAGGATAGTCTAAAAGTTCGCGAGTGTCGAAGTCGCGAAAAGCAGAGCGTGCGAGCCGGCGTGAACGGGACGGTCATAGCGTGCGCGCAAGGCACGAAGATCGAGTTCAAGGCGGGAATCGCTGTGGATCGCAAGTATCGCGAGTTCCGTGTTTCGTCGGAGCATTATTTGTGTGTGTCGAGTTTCACGAGGCAAATCGTCGGCGGAAGACAAGATGCCGGACGAAGGATTGCTGAGGTCGGTGAAACGGTTCGACGGCACGAATTTCCAAGCCTGGAAATTTCAAGTCACGGCTGTACTGATGGCGAGTGAGATCTTCGATGTAGTTGATGGGACTCGAGTCAGGCCGGAGAACGAGGAAGGAAATAATGCAGGGCGGATGAAAAACTGGATCAAAGATAACGCGAGGGCGACAGCGATCATTGCATCGGCAATGGAGGCCGAGCAAGTATCGAGTGTTATCATGTGTAGTTCCGCGAAGGAAATGTGGGACAAGCTGAGTGCAGTACACGAGCAAAAGTCAGCGTCGAATGTGGGAACTTTGACTCAACGTTTTTATTCATACAAAATGGGACCAACGGATTCTGTGATTCAACAT
>JASTWK010001257.1:0-42156 GCA_030770225.1 Temnothorax unifasciatus
TAAAAGCGATTACAATTAAGTATAGAATAAGTAATATTTACGTACGTAAAAGGTCTCTCTCTCTCTCTCTCTCTCTCTCTCTCTCTCTCTCTCTAGCAGCGCCAAGTTTTTTTATAAGAAAAATTTATGTATTTTAATAAAATATTTTTATTTTGTATATTGTACTGTTACCTCTGTAATTCTTTGCGATTAAATATTTTAAAATACATATATAAACTTTGTATTTAAATACCTTGTATTCCCTTGTTGGGTTTAAATATTTTAATAAAATATTTGTATTTTGTACTGTTACCTCTGTAATTCTTCATGATTCAATCTTTTATTCTATTGAAAATAAACTTTGTATTTAAATATAAATAAAATTTGTTAACCTCAAAAAGAACAGTAATATTATACCTCGAAAAAACTTAAGTAACAAGTGGAAGACGTAATCTTTGCATCTCGTAAAATACACTGAAAAAAAAAAATTGTTAATCGCAAGAAATATTTAGTCTGATACGTTCAACTAAACATTTTAGTTAGTTAACTAAATATTAGTTGTATCAACAATTTATTTCGTTTCTTTAATTAAGAATTAATTAATTCAACTAATGTTTAGTTAACTAACTGAAATGTTTAGTTGAACATATCAAACTAAATATTTCTTGAGATTAACAAATTTTTTTTCTCAGTGTATGTTCTCTGTAATTGGCGCTGTAATTTAAAGAGATATCATTTTTTTTTGTAATTGTAATAGATCACTTGAAGCGTGACTTATCTTTGATGAGGTAACGTAATTTTGTGAGATGTGTATCACTTTAGTTATAATTTTTTGGAAATAAAGTAGCACTAACGGTGGCAGATTCCAAGACAGATTCCAAAGGGATGGATTCCATCAACTCCATGGAATGGTACTTGCTAGAAGTGGAACAAGATTCCCCATGCTATTTGACGTAATCGCTAGCTGCGACTTAGGACACCGAGCAATCCTTAGATCACCACAATTAACATATTGTTTTTGAATATTGAATAACGCAAAAAGTTTTTCATTTTTAATTATAACATTCAAAAACAATTAATGTTGCCTTTTTGAATGAAAGAAATCTTCTTTTTTATATCAGTTTATAGTATCTTTAATTTGTTTAAAGTTTTTTAACTTTAAAGAGAGTTTTAGATTTATTTTTATTATACTTTTTATATAATTTTCCTAATTTTCTTAACAAACTTATAAATTACTCTGACAAGTATCTTTTATTCTTTTCTCTTCAACCATTTTCAAACATTATTTATTCGATTTCTATATTCTATTTTGTTAGTTTAGTACATAATTCTCTCTTTTCTTTATTACTCTATTATTAATCTATTAATACTATAGTATTTTTACTATTTTTCCTCTAATTATCACAACTACACTTAGGTGATCTATTCTAAATAATGACTTATTTAGATTGACTAGTTTGCTTGTAGTCTGTTTATTAAAGCTACAAAGTTTCTTACTTATTTAAACACCTAAACTATAGATATCTCTTATCCTCTTTAAATTAATTTCTAAAGTATTGTGCTGTAAAATACTTATACTTTATATTAATTAAAAAATATTTATAGATTTTGAAATTTAAGTCAATTTGTATTATGCTAATTGGTTGTAAAAGCATGTTTAATTTAAGGTGTAGCAGACCGAGTTTCGAACAATTGATTTGATTAATGAATGAGATTACTGCATTTAGAGAAAAAATTTGTATCAGCAACTAGAAATTTGTGGATAAATAGCGCCTCAACTATGTAATATAGTTGTAATAACAACAATAAATAAGTTATATAAACTACAAAAAAATAGAGGCATTAACGAAAAATATATTGTGTATGCAAAAAGTATGTTGTAGTAACATGAATAATATTATTGTAGTAATATCAACATAATTTTTGTAGTAAAGGACATAATTTTTAGAATTGTCTAAAGAATAATTTCTTATTTGTAAAACTAAAAGACTTAAAAGTAAACATTAAGTAAAAAAGCACTACATAAAAAATAAGAATTTTAACGTAAAAAATAATTTTATAATTAATATATATTATACAAATTTATAATTCAAAATTGATTAATATATGTGTAATGTATTAATATATGTGTGAGTAATATGTGTGTGGGTGAACACACCTTGACTGGCGGTCACTTAGAAGGATCGCTGGAAAAACCCTGCTGAGCGGCCCTAGTTATAGAAATCGATGTTAAATTTTAACTATGCGAAAGTATACTGGCGATGCGCCACGTAGCGGGCGCAAGCCGAACTCTCAAGCCCGCGCTGCCGTCCGCGCCGCGTTGGCTTATGGAAGTATGCTTTACTTTAAAAAAATATTTGTCTAAACTGGAAAATGTTATTGTCATATCTTATTTTATAAAGTCTATATAACTATAATAATTATAGTTGAGGCGCTATTTCACTATCAACTAATAGTTGACAAATATTGTTTCTGTGACTATATTTTTATAGTATTCAGTACTATTTAGTTCCTATTCCTATTCCTATTACTTTGAAAAACTAGTTACAAGTACTTAAATTGCAGTAGTTGCCAAACGAACAGTTGCCACAACTACTTCGTTTTCTCTCAGATTGGTTGTCTGGCTAACTTATCGTGATTGCACTTGATATGTATGTATAAGCTTCCTAATTCACATTTAGCCTAGTCAATAGATAGGTTCGAGGTTGCAAAAGGTCAAGGATTGTTTATATTTGGCAATTTTGTTCATTTTGGGATCCTAATAAAAACCCTAAGTTTGCGATCTCGGCAAGCTGCCGCTTGCGCCGAAAAATTAATTTTTCAAATTTCCAGGGAAAATCCATTATTTTCACAAATTGCAAAAAAACTCTCTACTTTCCTTTGCTATAATTCGTAAACTATTTATTTGAGAAAAAAATGTTTGAAACAAAAGTTGTAGAAAATTGTATGCTCTACAACTTTGTATAGAAAACTTTTGCTCTAAATTGCAGTGGAAACGAGATATTTGCTAAAAACTGGAGTTTGGCGTCATTTTTGTAAAATGGCGGCACGAGCAGCAGCTTGCCGAGGTCGAAAACTTAGGGTTTTTATTAAGACCTCAAAATAAACAAAATTGCCAAGTATGAATAAACCTTGATTTTTTGCATCAAAACACCTTTTTTGTCTCTATTGACTGGGCTAACTGTGCAGAGAAAATGTTGTATAAAATTTGCAGTAGTGCATTAGCAACAAATGAATTTGGATGAAAAAGATGCCATTTGACTGCAAACGGTTGTCGAAGTATACGTGCGTATCTTTCCTTAACATTCGTTTACCTTCAATATTCTGCTATTGATTTCATGCGTCCCGAATATTTGGTACGCGGAGAATTCAAACTCTCTCGGATGTCATTCAATAATTGAGTTCCTGACTACAAGTGGATGACATTAATCGACAATTTAATACTTAACGCATTTGTTTCTCATCGCGTTGCATTGCTCATTTCTAAGATACAATATCGCTGATTATGTTAACTGTAATACTATGTACTTATATTTATAAAACTGTGTGTATTGAATTTTTGCTTGTAAAAAAAAATAAAATGTAGTGATTAAGCTAGCAATATTTTTGGGACAAAAATTTGATTTTAAGTCTTGCCTCTTAAATTCGTTCTACGAACTCTCAAATAGAGACCCTTGAAGAGCAGGCGCTGTAACTTAATACTTAAAGGTTGCTCAAAACATCTAAACATTAAATTTTTTTCGAAGCAGTGCTAAAAAACTGCATTTTTCACTCATTTTCACTGCTAAATCTCTTTTAGTTACCTTATTAAAGTACCTGGCCATCAAGTTTGAGGTACAACACATGAAACAAAAATATAAATATAAGTAATTAATGCAATCTCTGGTATAAGATCGTCTGTAGCAAATATAAAATAATTTAATAAATTTAACCATTTTTTAACCATCCATGGCTTATAATCTTGTTTTATAAGTAAATATATCAAACGCTACTTTAGAAAAATATTCTATCATCTTCAAACTAAAGCCTCTCTAAAGTTATATGCTGTAGCTTAAAAATTAATAGTCGTTAATTACTTCAAAATATTGCTATTTTATTAAACTAGACACTACAAGCGCGCGCGCAGCGCGCGCCATTTAGCTTTTTTTATAACAAAACATTTACACCACAATAAAAAAATAACTGCGTTTTGAATAAGTAACTTTAATTGTCATTCGACTTTGTGGCGATGACAGCCACACAAATCGTATGGTGAAGCAAGTCAGGATGCAAGCTTCACACGAGATAACATCTGACACGAAGTAATGCTCGCAATACATCGAGATAACCAATCAGCATCGCGGAAAAGGAGCAACAATAAATTCGACTATCGACTTAACACGGCCTTTTTAAGAGTGGATAATGCACTTTATGTAATTTTCTACATTAAATCCTTTTATTATTTTAGAAAATAAATTATATTATTAATATATTATTTAAATTAAGTCTACGTTTCTCACATCAGGAAGTTTTCGTGCATCACATTTATCAGATTTCATACAGTTTACACTATAGGTGATAGTTTACACTTAGGAACCATTATCCAAGGAAGAAGAAAAGGTTCAATACGCGGACAATTTCATATGTTCCAACCTGTTTTTTTTTTTTTTTTTTTTAGTAGCCGACACTGGGACACAAATGCCTTCTTATCTCACTTGAAATTGCATGCGAATCGGAGCATATTCAGAGCTCGTGCTCCATCTCTATAGATATTCGTTCATCATGACTGTAAGAATATCCGCACAAGACTCTCGTATAGTAATGCAAAGTAACGTAGCGTGGGTCAACGCACAAGAAACGTATTGGTTACGGCGTTATACGTTTTTTATGCGATCTATGTTACGTTACGCTACATTACTATACGAGTCTTGTGCGGAGGCTCTTAATTACTCGGCAACGTTGTACCAATATATAATATTTTAAGAATATTTTTAAATAATATATTTCAATATAAAGAGGAAGGCTCGCAAGAATAAAAATCAATCCAAGAAACGAAGGGCCATCGAGCCGTAGCTAGGTGTTAGTGCTAATTAACATGTATTACAAATCTTAAAATTCGACAAACGTTTCGGACCTTAGTAGGTCCATCCTCAGTGTCGCATAATACAAAAAATATATACAAAAATTCGGAGATATAACTACATTATAAATAACGCTAACTAGATATGACAGAAAGGTTTCGTCGTGTTTGACGCAGAAGTTGAAAATGGACAAAACTGTAACAATTTTAAATTAATTCATGAGTATGTGGAAATGGACCATAAAGATTAAACAAAATACGTACATTAAGACTTGTTGCCTTCATTGTGTAGTCGAATTGTTGAACAATGTATAGTCGGAATATCGCAAGTGTGTTACGTTGAAATGAAACTTTTGAAATGCTCGGAGTCGAGAGAGGGGCAACCGTATATACAGATCGAGAAGAAGAAGGAAAAAGAAGTGAAGGAAAAGAAGGAAGGGGGGGGGGGAGAAGAACAGTGGAGAAGAAAGGGGAAACGCTTCGCGTCTAAGGGGGGAACAATTTAATAACAGGGAGGTAGACCGGCGAGAGAGATTCCGTGTCCATCTGCTTATTTAACGGAGCTGACTGTTTTTTGATATGCACCATCTCTGAGGTTAACCTCTTATGAAGTGATGGCTCAACATCTAGGCTAGTATCTCGACATTATTCCAGTCAAATTCATGATCAGTCTGAAGTCGGTGACATGAAATGACCGAGGGAGAACCAGATTTTTTATTTATATCAGATCTATGTTCTTTAATTCTTGTTCTTAGTTGTCTCTTGGTCTGACCTACGTACGTTACATCGCAATCTTTACACGGAATCTTATATACAATTCTGCTTTGAGAAAATTTGTCAAGATTGTCTTTTCCTGTTTTAATGAATCTTTTAAGAGGGTGTGGAACAGAAAAGGCCATATCACAGTTGAGATTCCTAACAAAGTTTTTGAATTTATCTGTCGTGCCTTTGACATAGGGAACAGTAAAAAATCTTTTACGACTAGGGCTTAATGTGATATTCTCGTTGTCTTTTTTATACAGAAAAACTTGTTTTAATCTATTGTTTATGGTAGAAAAGATGAAAGGTAGAGGGTAACAATTATCTAACAGTGCTTGGATAATTAAATTAAAGTTTTTTGTGTGGAATTGTGGATGTGAAGTCGTTATGATTTTGTCAACCAGGCCAAAGACAACCCCCCGTTTATGTGTAATTGGATGGTGTGAGTGAAAATTAAGGAATCTCCCGGAAAAAGTGGGTTTGTGATACCAGTCAAAAATAAATTTACCGTTTTTTACCATCACTGTGACATCAAGGAAATTCAGAACATTATTATCACCGATTTCCATAGTAAATTGCAATCTTTCGTGTAACGAGTTAAAGATTTGCAATACACACTCAAAGAATTCAGGTGGCGCGGCCATAATAATGTCATCAACGTATCTGCGAAAAAATGGTACATAAAAAGGTAACAACTGAAGTGCCCTTTCTTCGATGTCTTGTAGTGTAATGTCGGCAATAATTGGAGAGAACGGGGATCCCATGGGAGAGCCGAAGATCTGTCTGTATATACGATTGTTAAAAACAAAAAAGGTAGAGTTTAGAACTAAACGGACACCCAACAAAAATTCGTCTTTCGGTATGTGTGTTCCCTTAGAAATAGAGTCCCATCTTTTTACAATACTATTAATGGCAAGTTCTATAGGAACATTAGTGAAAAGAGAAACGACATCTAACGAAATCAAATTGTAGTTTGATTCCAATGTGATGTCGCTTAACTCTTTCACCAGTTGAGAGCTATTTTTTAGATGTGTAACCGGAAATGTAATATTATGGTAGATGATATTATGTAAAAACGAAGCTAAAAAATATAATGGGCTGTTAATAGATGAGACAATAATTCTAAGAGGACAGTCTGGTTTATGGATCTTTGGCAAACCATACGCTCTAGGAAGAACTCCATCCGTTATGAGAAGTCCTCTATGTTCTTGATCTGAGATGTACTTCTTCTTCTTCCATCTCGTAAGTAATTCTCGGAGATCGTTGGTAATCTTTCTTAGAGGGTCCTTTTCAACTACGGAGTAAGTCTCAGTGTCCGAGAGTATCTCTTCCATCTTTCTAATATAATCACCTCTGTCTAGAGCAATAGTGGCGTTGCCCTTGTCCAAGAATTATGTCAGTGGATAAGAAACCAATCCGTTCAAATTGTTAACAATTTTTATAAAAACAACATCAGAATGAACTCGGTAGACAAAATGCTCGCTTCCTGGTGGAAAGCCACGAATAAATTCACTCGCGAACATCCAGACATTCTTATCACTCGTGCGGACAAGGGCAACGCCACTATTGCTCTAGACAGAGGTGATTATATTAGAAAGATGGAAGAGATACTCTCGGACACTGAGACTTACTCCGTAGTTGAAAAGGACCCTCTAAGAAAGATTACCAACGATCTCCGAGAATTACTTACGAGATGGAAGAAGAAGAAGTACATCTCAGATCAAGAACATAGAGGACTTCTCATAACGGATGGAGTTCTTCCTAGAGCGTATGGTTTGCCAAAGATCCATAAACCAGACTGTCCTCTTAGAATTATTGTCTCATCTATTAACAGCCCATTATATTTTTAGCTTCGTTTTTACATAATATCATCTACCATAATATTACATTTCCGGTTACACATCTAAAAAATAGCTCTCAACTGGTGAAAGAGTTAAGCGACATCACATTGGAATCAAACTACAATTTGATTTCGTTAGATGTCGTTTCTCTTTTCACTAATGTTCCTATAGAACTTGCCATTAATAGTATTGTAAAAAGATGGGACTCTATTTCTAAGGGAACACACATACCGAAAGACGAATTTTTGTTGGGTGTCCGTTTAGTTCTAAACTCTACCTTTTTTGTTTTTAACAATCGTATATACAGACAGATCTTCGGCTCTCCCATGGGATCCCCGTTCTCTCCAATTATTGCCGACATTACACTACAAGACATCGAAGAAAGGGCACTTCAGTTGTTACCTTTTTATGTACCATTTTTTCGCAGATACGTTGATGACATTATTATGGCCGCGCCACCTGAATTCTTTGAGTGTGTATTGCAAATCTTTAACTCGTTACACGAAAGATTGCAATTTACTATGGAAATCGGTGATAATAATGTTCTGAATTTCCTTGATGTCACAGTGATGGTAAAAAACGGTAAATTTATTTTTGACTGGTATCACAAACCCACTTTTTCCGGGAGATTCCTTAATTTTCACTCACACCATCCAATTACACATAAACGGGGGGTTGTCTTTGGCCTGGTTGACAAAATCATAACGACTTCACATCCACAATTCCACACAAAAAACTTTAATTTAATTATCCAAGCACTGTTAGATAATTGTTACCCTCTACCTTTCATCTTTTCTACCATAAACAATAGATTAAAACAAGTTTTTCTGTATAAAAAAGACAACGAGAATATCACATTAAGCCCTAGTCGTAAAAGATTTTTTACTGTTCCCTATGTCAAAGGCACGACAGATAAATTCAAAAACTTTGTTAGGAATCTCAACTGTGATATGGCCTTTTCTGTTCCACACCCTCTTAAAAGATTCATTAAAACAGGAAAAGACAATCTTGACAAATTTTCTCAAAGCAGAATTGTATATAAGATTCCGTGTAAAGATTGCGATGTAACGTACGTAGGTCAGACCAAGAGACAACTAAGAACAAGAATTAAAGAACATAGATCTGATATAAATAAAAAATCTGGTTCTCCTTCGGTCATTTCATGTTACCGACTTCAGACTGATCATGAATTTGACTGGAATAATGTCGAGATACTAACCTAGATGTTGAGCCATCACTTCATAAGAGGTTAACCTCAGAGATGGTGCATATCAAAAAACAGTCAGCTCCGTTAAATAAGCAGATGGACACGGAATCTCTCTCGCCGGTCTACCTCCCTGTTATTAAATTGTTCCCCCCTTAGACGCGAAGCGTTTCCCCTTTCTTCTCCTCTGTTCTTCCCCCCCCCCCCTTCCTTCTTTTCCTTCACTTCTTTTTTCTTCTTCTTCTCGATCTGTATATACGGTTGCCCCTCTCTCGACTCCGAGCATTTCAAAAGTTTCATTTCAACGTAACACACTTGCGATATTCCGACTATACATTGTTCAACAATTCGACTACACAATGAAGGCAACAAGTCTTAATGTACGTATTTTGTTTAATTTTTATGGTCCATTTCCACATACTCATGAATTAATTTAAAATTGTTACAGTTTTGTCCATTTTCAACTTCTGCGTCAAACACGACGAAACCTTTCTGTCATATCTAGTTAGCGTTATTTATAATGTAGTTATATCTCCGAATTTTTGTATATATTTTTTGTATTATGCGACACTGAGGATGGACCTACTAAGGTCCGAAACGTTTGTCGAATTTTAAGATTTGTAATACATGTTAATTAGCACTAACACCTAGCTACGGCTCGATGGCCCTTCGTTTCTTGAATATATTTCAAATAAATAAATAATTAATTAATAATATAATATCAGGGTATATTAATTAATAATATAATATCATTACGTTTAAAAAGTAACTTGTTACCATAATTCGTCACTCATTGAAAAAGTAACTCACCGTTACCGTAACTCGTTATTCTCATTGAGAAAAGTAACTCGTTACCGTTACTCGTTACACATTGAAAGAAGTAACTCATCGTTACCATAACTCGTTATCTCTCATACACACACACACACACACAAACACACACACGCGCGCGCGCACGCGCACGCACACGCACACGCACACGCACACGCACACGCGCACGCACACGCACACGCACACGCGCGCGCGCGCGCGCGCACACGCACACACACACACACACACACACCCAGGCGCGCGCGCAAACAGAATGAGTCATTTTAATTTACCCTAATAACTTTCTTTTCTTATTTTTAATTGTGGAAAAGAATGCTTCAGACAAAAGTTGTTTGGTTTGAAGGGGGTTATATGATTCTTACATTAGTCATCGTTTTCAAGAAATTTTAAGGGCGACTAATTTCTTAAATAAAACTTAATTTTTTTTCTTAAGATAAAAGTTGTAGAGCTCGTCGAGATTTTTTCAAAACACTAATAAAATTCTCGTTTGTTAAGGATTTCCTGAGATATTTTAAATTTTGTTATAATATTTTTAATATAAAATATTTTGTAAAGTATTAATTCACTTTTCGATGACTTTACCTTGATACTTTTATGCGTAGATAATTGAAAGAAATCGATTGTTGTAAAAAAAAAAAAAAATATTTTAAAAAACGGGTACAGTAACAACTGTGCTGCAAACAACAACGTAGAACTACGTCAACTGTCACTATTTCATGTTAAAATATTCAACGAAAGAAAGTAGACGTAGGGCTAGGTCAACTGTCACTATTTCATGTTATAGTATTCATCGAAAGACAGTTGACGTAGCCCTACGTCTACTTTCCTTCGTTGAATACTTTAACATGAAATAGTGACAATTGACATAGTTCTACGTTGTTGTTTGCAGCACAGTTATTACTGTGTCCGTTTTTTTTAAATATATAATTTTTTTATAATTTTACTTTAGGCTTTCTCATATAGAAAGATCATCAAAAAATTCAATACCAACCTTTCTTTAATGATGCTCTATATAAGATTACATATATAACTTATACTTTTTTTA
The DNA here is from genome assembly GCA_030770225.1 of Temnothorax unifasciatus. Lineage (NCBI taxonomy): Eukaryota > Metazoa > Arthropoda > Insecta > Hymenoptera > Formicidae > Temnothorax > Temnothorax unifasciatus. The sequence continues at coordinate 10,719 of JASTWK010001257.1, forward strand.
GGCATAAATCGGAAAAACAATTCACCGATCTCGACGCCAAATTAAATACCAACCTTCCTTTAATAATACTCTATCTATTAAAAAAATTTTTTAGATATAAATATTTTTTATAAATAAAACCAAAGAAATGTTTTACTCTATCCATCAAAAATATATGAAATAGGGGTAGAAAACTTCACCTATCCTCGTCAAATTCAATACCAACTTTTCTTTAATAATACTCTATATAAAATTACATATATAACTTATACACTTTTAAAGAAAAAATCGGTTACCCCTTCAACGATCTTCGCCAAATTCAATACCAATCTTCCTTTAATGACACTCTATCCATAAAAACAAATTTCAGCTTGATATCACAAAATTTACGGAAATTAGAGCAATCACGGAGATTTGTTAAGATAGAAATCGATAACCTCTTTTGGAGACTTTAGAGACTTTACAGAGAAAATGGGACTTTATAAGCTATCAAATGACACCTTATTTATTACTCTACGATTATTAGTTTCGAAGATATAAACGTTCAAAATGTGACATGTTTTCGTTGCATCTGTGCTCCTGGATTTACTCCCCCCTCCCCCCCTTACTGTCGACAAAGACGTAGTTCTACACTATTTCTTTACAGTATTTTACATTATAATAAAGCTCTCTTTTGTTAAGAATTTTCTGATATTTTAAATTATATCATGATATTTTTAATATAAAATATGAAATATCTCGTAAAGTATTCACTTTTCGATGACTTTACCTTAATACTTTTATACACAGAATGGTGAAAGAAATCGAATAATAATATTAATTTTTATATTTTCAATTAGCAAATTGAATGCGTCTATAAAATGCAATCAAAGTCTTTAAAATAATTTTTTCTGTTTTTTTTACAACAATCAATTCCTTTCATTATTCTATGTATAAAAGTATCGAGGTACAGTCATCGAAAAGTCAATACGTTACAAAATATTTCATATTTTATATTAAAACAAGTAGAAACTTGTACATTGCTTCCTCATAGTTTTTAAGTGTGCAAGTGGAAACTTGTACATTGCTTTCTCATAGTTTTTAAGTGTGCAAGTAGAAATTTGTTTAAGTGAGCAAGTAGAAACTTACACATTGCTTCCTTATAGTTTTTAAGTGTGCAAGTAGAAACCTGCACATTGCTTCTTCTATGTGCAGGTTTCTACTTGCTGTTTTTTTGTGCATAATTATTAGTAGATATTTATTAATTTGGCTTCCTCATAGAGGAAGCAATGTGCAGGTTTCTACTTGCACATTAAAAACTATAAGGAAGCAATGTGCAAGTTTCTACTTGCTCACTTAAACAAGTTTCTACTTGCACACTTAAAAACTATGAGAAAGCAATGTACAAGTTTCCACTTGCACACTTAAAAACTATGAGGAAGCAATGTACAAGTTTCTACTTGCACACTTAAAAACTATGAGGAAGCAATGTGCAAGTTTTTACTTGCACACTTTTTTTTATGGATAGAGTATCATTAAAGATAGATTGGTGTTGAATTTGGCAATAATCGGTGAAAAAGTTACCAATTTTTGCCTAAAAAGTGTATAAGTCATACATGTAATCTTATGTATAAGATATCATTAAAGGGAGGTTGTTTTGAATTTGGCGAAGAGATTAGTGAAAGGGTTACCGATTTCTGCCTAAAAAATGTATAAGGTAGACCGAGTCAAATCGGATTACTAATTAGAACGATAAAATAGCTCGTTTAAATTAAAACACTAACGAAAATTGTCTTAAAACTTATATTAATCCGATTTACCTCAATCTACCCTAAGTTATTAGGTGAATAAATTTTGAAATATTGAACTATTTTTAATTTTATTATATTCTTCAGTTTTTTTTCCCTTATTTCATATATAATTCTTTAAGATTTGGTTGATCACTTCTTGAGTTAAAGGCATTTAAAATTTTTAAAAAATTATTATAAGGCAAGAACCTTTTTACCAATTATCGTCAAATTCAATACCAACCCTTTTTTAATGATACTCTATATAAAATTACATGTATAACTAATACACGTAACTTTTTAAGCAAAAATCGGTAACGCTTTCACCGATCCTCGCCAAATTCAATACCAACCTACCTTTAATGATACTCTATCCATAAAAAAAAATTAAGCTCGATATCTCAAAATTTCCCCGGTTTCGAGGGCGATTATTGCTCCATACACGACTCTCAAAGAGATCGACACCCGAGCGAGTGTCGTTCACGCGGCAAGAATTTGGGAGTCCCCTCGCCGGAACTTTCCCGAGGCGCTCCTCTTGTGGACTCTGCCGAACGACGGATATCATCGAAGGTATGCGAGAAAGCACGCGCGCGCTTCCCTCGATAATCCTTTTTGCGTTTCCGCGAGCTGCCCTCTTCGTTCCGCGTGGACGAGCGGAGAAGTTCGAGCCGAACATATACTCATAAATGTCACCAAGTTTCAAGCTAATCGGCTTCTCACATTCAAAATTCAATCTCTTTTTCGAGTTGTTTTTCTTAAACGGTCGCTGTACAAAGATGCAAGCAAGCAATCTCAAAATTTCCTAAAAAAGTTAGAGCAACCACAAACATTTTTAAAAAAATTTGGTTAATTAATCAATAATTCTTTAAAATTTCTGTTTAAAAAAAACAGTCAAGTTTACTGAAATTTCTATAACTCAAAAACTGATTAACCAAATTTTAACGAATTATATATGAAATAGCCCGGACTTATATATGGTTTCCCGGGCTTCGCCCAGATACCGGATACCCAAAAGATCGGTAACGAATTATACACTTTACGACACCCAGGAAATTCTACCCCTGATTCATATACAATTCTTTAAAATTCGGTCAATTATTTCCCGAAAAATTAGAAAATTTCGGATATCGATTCCCAAAAAGATCGGTAACAAAAAACTATACAGTTTATAACACTCCCCAAGAAATTCTACCCCTGTTTTATATACAATTCTTTAAGATTCGGTCAATTATTTCCCGAAAAATTAGAAAAATTTTGAATACCGATTTCCAAAAAGATCGGTAACGAAAAACTATACACTCTATAACACTCCCCGGAAAATTCTACCCCTATTTTATATACTTTTGGTAAAAATTCGGTCGAATAGTTTAGGAGTGTATAAAGAACATACATACATACATACATACATACATACAGACATTCTATTTTATATATTTTATATATATAGATAGATTATTAAATCTTCAATCTTTTTTACCTTTATTTTATATATAATTCGTTAAGATTTGGTTGATTAGTTTTGGAGTTATAGAAATTTCGGTGGCACATATATACATACATACATACATACACACACACGCACGCACGCACGCACGCACGCACGCACGCACGCACGCACGCACGCACGCACGCACGCACGCACGCACGCACGCACGCACGCACGCACGCACGCACGCACGCACGCACGCACGCACGCACGCACGCACAGGCACACATTTTTTAAAATAGCGATTTTACATCAAAAACTCAAAAAATATAATTTTTTTCGGTTTCTTCTATCCCTATTTTATATATAATTTTTTAAAATTTGGTTGATTAAAGCCAACTTTATACGCAATCAAAAGTTTATATACAAATTTACGAAAACAATGCTTCCTCTGTGAGGAAGCAAAAATATCATTGACAAAATTTGAAATATCTCAGAAAATTCTTTATTCTTTTATGAGCTTTTTTTCATATAATCCAATTATTCTGTCTCAATTTGTTTAATGTAAATATAAAAAACATGTATAAAGTGTATAGAATTTAAATATAATTGTTTAGCTTCCTCATTTAGGAAGCTTTTTAAGACTTTTGAAACTTTCAAAAGGAAATAGGACTATATAAGCTATCTAATGACGTATTAATCATTACTCTACAATTATTAGTTTCAAAGATATAAACGTTCAAAGTGTGACATGTTTTTGTTGCATCTGTGCTTCCAATGTTACCCCCTATTTACTGTTGACAAAGACGTAGTTTTACGTCAAAATATAATGTTTAAATATATTAAAATTTTATGAAACTTGTAACGACTCATCACTTCTTAAATAACAATAACGATAACAAGTTATTTTTTCCAATAGGTAACGAGTAACGGTAACGAGTTACTTTTTTCAACGAGAATAACGCCTTACGATAACGATGAGTTAATTTTTCAATGAGTAACGAGTAACGGTAACGAGTTACTTTTTTAAATGAGAATAACGAGTTACGGTAACGATAAGTTACTTCTTTCAATGAGTAACGAATTATGGTAACGAGTTACTTTTTTCAACGAGATAACGAGTTACGGTAACAATGAGTTACTTCTTTCAATGTGTAACGAGTAACGGTAACGAGTTACCTTTCTCAATGAGAATAACGAGTTACGGTAACAATGAGTTACTTCTTTCAATAAGAATAACGAGTTATATACGATAACAATGAGTTACTTTTTCAATGAGTAACGAATTATGGTAACGAGTTACTTTTCAAACGTAACTTTTATCAAAATGTGCCCTTGAGTGCTCAATGGCAGTCAGTGGAAATGTATGGTTGCCCTACAGTTGCAATGCGAATTATATGGAAAAGTTAATGGAAAATATTGAGTGGCAATAAGATGAATGGAAACGCAATGGCAAGATTTGAATGACCTTTTCCATACAGGTGTAATGAAAACTGCCAATGACTCATGAAGGATAAAATTTGTATGGCATTTTTCTATCTTCAGCCAATGTTGTTCAGTGTGAATTGTAATGGAAATTTGTTAATGGTAAATAATATGCGTCAGACAATATATTGTATTGCATTTATTGTCTTTCACATTTTAATCCATAGACATTTGACATTCATCGTCAAAACGTTGCCGTAGTGAGGGGTGAAAGATTATTACGACAAAAAGTAAGTTTTTTAGTTGAATTTCCATGACTTTTGCATTTATTTGCGATTAGCTTTTAGGAAAAGTATTTTTGTAATCGTATGTTATAAACATTAACCTAACTAAGAATGTATCTACAACTTTTTCAGGTATTTTTTGAGTTAAGTGCCACATAACCTACAAAAAGACTCTTAAGGCCGATTTTACAGTCTTCGATTAACTTGATCCTCCGATTAAACTCACTCTTCGTCTCTTTCCAGGGAGACAGTTAGAAAGAGATGCAGAGTGAATTTAATCGGAGGATCACATTAATCGGAAACTGTGAAATCGGCTCTTAGTGGTCTATAAAGGTTAGACTGTCCGTTGAACCAAAGGCAATCGGAAATAAAGGCATTTATATTAAAGACAAAATACTACCATTTATTAAAATGCCATTGAATTCCCATTGTTCCAGACGCAATGGAAATGAAGACATTTTTGCCAAAGATAAAAATTTCCACACAAAATCCCATTGGTATTGCCAGTGTTAATACCAATGGCAATACTAATGGCAATACCAATGGCAATACCAACGGCAAAACCAGTACCCCCATGGGGGTAATATGCCACTTTGCAACACTTCTGTATTTCTCTCTTTTTAATAGTAAACAATCAAAATATTTCATTAAAACCATATATAAATAACAGGTAAAAGAAGGAAAAAGAAGACCAGTATGCAAAGATACCTCAAAAAGAAAGAGAAATAGGAAAAAAATCATATTTTTCTTAAGTGTGGCATATTCCCCCGAGTTACCCTATATGAAATCTGATAAATGCGATACACGAAAACTTCCTAAATAATTTATTGATAATATAATTTATTTTCCAAAATAATAAAGAGATCCAATGTAGAAAATCACATTAAGTGCACTATTTAATAAAATAGCAATATTTTGAAGCAATTAACGAACATTAATTTTTAAGCTACAGCATATAACTTCAGAGAGGCTTTAGTTTGAAGATGATAAAATGTTTTTCTAAAGTGGCGTTTAATATATTTACTTACAAAATGAGATTATAAGCCGTGGATGGTTAAAAAATGGTTAAATTCATTAAATTATTTTATATTTGCTATAGACGATCTTATGCCAAAGATTGCATTAATTACTTATATTACGTTTTTGTTTTATATGTTGTACCTCAAACTTGATGGCCAGGTACTTTGATAAAGTAACTAAAAGTGATTTAGCAGTGAAAATGAGTGAAAAATGCAGTTTTTTACCACCTTTTCGAAAAAAATTTAATGGTTAGAGGCCTTGAGCGACCTCTAAGTATTAAGTTACAGCGCCTGCTCTTCAAGTGTCTTCATTTGAGAGTTCGTAGAACGAATTTAAGGGGATGATGAAGACAGGTCTGTTTTACCGATATATTTTCAGACACACTAATCTTTTGATTGATTTCACCAATTAAAGTATGGACGATAACGAAAACTGCAGACACCATTTGCGTATGAAAAACGAAAAAATATTAGAAAATTACAGTTTTATTTTCGATTCTGCGGTCGACTCATGACAACATTTGCTGCATATAACAGTTTTAGACTGTGTACGTGTACAAAAACCTTACAGCAGTCACGGAAATACAATAAAGAAGAATCCTGTGCTTGCAGAAATGAGCTACGAGCTTTAGTATAAGAGAAAAGTGTGTCTGAAAATTTCATATGCACATGTTACGCGTCTCCCCGAATTCAGCCAAAAACATACGGGTCAGTATAACGGGTAGCCCTTGAGCAGGCGCTTTGTATGTATGTGTAAGAATCGGTGAGCACTTCTTTATCGACGCTAATCGAGTTCGCCTGCGCTCTGTATGGATGTGTAAGAATCGGTGAGCACTTCTTTATCGACGCTGATCGAGTTCCCCTGCGGCTCCAGCATCCCCTTAAGAGGTGAGACTTAAAATCAAATTTTTGTCCCAAAAAATATTGCCACCCTAGTAGTGATACTATCCTGTAACAATTTTTTACCATATTAAAAACAGCATATAAAATATCAATAAGAAAGAGAGAGAGAGAGAGAGAGAGAGAGAGAGAGAGAGAGAGAGAGAGAGATTTAAATACCAAAATATATAAATATTAAGAAGTTAAAATATTTGAAGTAATAATTACATTTTGGTATTAATATAGTTATATTTAAAATAATCGCATTAAAATTTTAAGTGCCTTTAGGCCCAGTTCGACACATGTCGGTTAACTTTTAACTTTAGATTAACTCACTCTTTATCTCTTTCTAACGTCCGTCCCCCTTAGAAAGAGATGAAGAGTGAGTTAACCTAAGACTAAAAGTTAACCGAGTTTTTATGTAAGTGATATTCTACCTACTACTTGTAAAGTAGTAAGATAATGTAAAATCCGAAAATAAATATTCTTTTTTAAGAGAAAAACAAATAATTTTCTAAAACATATAGGTGATAATGCGCGACTGCATCATTCTTGTTTTAAATTGCAAGAGTAAAAATAAAAAATTGCTATAATTGGCACGTGTTTGTTATAAATTATTTCCATTTAGCAACATAAATTTCTAACGTCCCCCTTAGAAAGAGATGAAGAGTGAGTTAACCTAAGACTAAAAGTTAACCGACATTCGTGAAACTGGGCCTTATTCTCTTCAAAGAATGATTCGTCTGCATTATATTAAATAAATATAAATTTTGTGGTAGATAAATAATTTTCTGCAAATTTCATGCTAAATATAATAATATTACATATTTTGATAAAGGTAATAATAATGTAACCTTTATAGTGGATAATTTTTTATTAAACAATTTGTTGGTATCGTGATAAAATGGTTTTGTGGTAATATAAAAGAAACTCTTGAATTTTCCATTGCCAAGAGGTAGTTATAACAAGACGGTTATCGTCTTTCATGTCAGTGCCAAACAGGTATTGAAACGATAGGATCGAAGCTTTGTTTGACATGGAAACGGCGCACACTGTTACCTCGATACTCAAATGAAGCTTCATTAGATCAAACAGAATTCTAGGACATTTTTTAATATAATGTTACAAAGCTCCTGAATGTAGGTGCAATAAAAGCATGAACAAGCCTATCGGAAATAAAGAGTATTTTGAATAAAGCTATCTCAATGAATTCCATAGTTTGGATGAAAGTTACATACTAAAGACAAACATCATAATTATCATGCCATAATATACATATAATTTTTTATGTAAGTGCACTGAGGGAAAAATATTGTTGAAGCAACAAAACAAATTTGCTTGGCAACATACAATCTTCCGGTTTTATTAAATCAACAAAACAATTTTGTTGATTTTTCAATTTATTGATCCAATTATTTATTTTATTGAATTAAGTACACGTCTATTATTTGAACAAAATAAAATAATTGAATTCTGAAAATGGTATCATACAAAATCATTTTTTTTAAGTTAATGATCAATTTTGTTAACTCAATAAAATAATTTTATTGAACCAAGAACATTAACGTTTTTAAAAATAATAAATTTATTCAAAGAAATATTTAGTTAATGTTATATTATGTATAATTGATAGTATAAAATATTTAGTTGAAAAGAACAAATCAATATAGTCAACAAACAAAATAGTCAAAAAGAACAAAAAAAAATATTTTGTACAAATATTTTGTTAAGCCAATCAAATCATCTGCTTGGCAACATATAATCTTCCAGTTTTATTAAATAAAAAAAATTTTGTTTGAAAAAAATAATTATTTCTTTCAGTGTGATATTCTCCCTACAACTTGTTTCCGAATATAATTGGGTAAAGTAGTAAGACAATGTAAAATCCGAAAATAAATGTCCTTTTTTAAGAGAAAAACAAATAATTTTCTAAAACATGTAGGTGATAATGCGCGACTGCATCATTCTTGTTTCAAATTGCAAGAGTAAAAATAAAAAATGGCTATAATTGGCACGTGTTTGTTATAAATTATTTCCATTTAGCAACATAAATTTTTTCGCTTTTTTGTATTGTTGACAACAAAAAATTCCACATTTAACATACAAGCATTTTGAAATATATACTATTAAAAAACCGGTTTATTATTTACACCACGAGTATTTTTAATAATTGTTAATATTCTATTTTCCATTAAATGTTATTATTTGTTGCACGGAGAAAAAGTTACGGTTGCTACAACAGAATAATAATGTTAATTTTCGCCCATCCATACAAAAGGGTTATGGAAACCATAGTACTCTGGAAGACCTATATGGTTGCCCTAACCTTAGTGAGGGTAGCTACTATATGGATGTTGCAACCATAATATATGGATGTTACAACCATAATATATGGATGGTACAAAAACAAATATTCAACCGACAAAAAAAATATTTATTTTGAAATTTTATTACTATTTTTTAACTAAATTGTTTCTTAAGATGCAGCCTATGATTATAAATATTTTTTCGTATTTGAAAAAAACACTTACCTTGGTAGGATTCGAACTCGGGACCTCTGGATCGTGAGCCAACTGTCTTGCGTGGTAGACTACTTCTTAATTTAATGTAAGTGTTACATATAGTCTACATATGTCATAATCAGCGCAAATATATAATTTTTCAAAAATCATCTTAAGAAACAAATTCAGTTTAAAAAGAGTAATAAAATTTTGAATTGGATATATAATATAATATTTCTTAATGTCGGGTGAATGTCAGAAACCAGTGTCGACTCATTACGAAATTTTGTATTCGTAAATATATTTATGAAAAAAGTATATTTATATAAAGTTAAAACATCCTTATCAAATCCACTTTATTCTATGCAGAAATTCTTTTGCGCGCGCAATGGAACTAAACTCTCAATCAGTGATTCAGTGTTGTACCGTGCAGCTATATTTTATGGATCTCTCAACCATAATATTTGTGCTGCAGATCACTTAAGAGAGATAGCAATAATCCTTTGGTTGAGGCAACCATATACAAGGGTATTGTAACCGAATGTCACGTATCGTAAGAACTATGGTTATGAAAACTGTATAAATGAGCATATCTTAACAGCTGCATTCAATGTAATATCAATTTAACTTGAATTCACATACATTTCTTTTTCAATCATAGAGAATTTTGTTGTAACAACCGTAGCATTTTTCTCCGTGTGAATAAAATATTTATCAGGAATATTAAAAAATCCCTATTCAAGAGCACTGTATATGAAAAATACGCGACTCCTGCAAAAAGATATTATCTCTAAAAGCGATGAGCTATAGCACATGTGCGCATTATCGAGATTACTGAAATTAATCAGATTAATGAAAATGTACGCCTTTGTGAAAACGATCTCACGGCATCAGTCAGAAAAACGAGAGTGATATAAAGTACGTTTAAAATATATTTTTAATGTAAAAGCATTATGCATTTACTTTAAATTTAGAAAGATGAAAATTTATGTTGATGAAACTTTATATGTCCGGGAATTGTTACACGAAAATATTGATTACTAAAAAGATAATAATGTATGTAATTTCTGATTATGTACAAGTTATATGGGAAATTGTAAGTTTATTTGTTTGCTGTATTTGTTGTGTTCTATATCTGTAACGGGAAAATTTATTGAGGCGGATATTATGCAAAGACTATTCTTTATTCGACAAAGTTTGGGAGTGCTATCTGTAAAGTTATGGAAACGAAACGATGACAGATGAATGGAATTGAGGGATTTGTCGATTCAAAAGCGCGATAACGAGGTAAATCCAGCAATAAACTCTCGCAGCATATCTACTACGGAGAAAGTCTTCTCCTTCTCATCCTATTTTCTTTTTCTTTTCACCTTTGTCTCTCTCCTTCCCTGTGCAAAGCTTTTCGAGTTTTCTAATTAAATATCTTGTTTTGCCTGATTAAGCGACAAAAAATGTTATTCTTTTATCATCTAGGAGATTTTTTTTATCATCCAGATGATTTCGTAGGTCTTAAGTTAAAAATTTGTGTAATAAACTCTTAAGGGATTAAGAACCATTTGAGCTTATAAATGTGTGACAAACTTTCCATCTGCTTTTCAGATTTGCATATTCACGAATTTACATTATTTCCATTTGTATTTCCAATTCTGAAATAAGTCATACAACTCAAGTAAATTAAGTTTTTAAATATAATTACTTAATATTGTTTTAATATCTATACCTATATGCATAAGATTCTTTATATGCATATTACACAGTTATATTTTAATCCAATTACAATTTCGTAAACAGGACAAAGCTAGGTCAATTACATCTTAATTGTGAGAATTATTGCAACAAATCATATTGAGTTATTATGAATAAATAACACATATATCGCAACGATAATCATTACTCATCAGCTTCGTTAATTGACGGCACTCATTAAAATAATTATTATTTTAAGTAGTACAAGAATTTAACGTTGCATCGAGACCAGATACCTCTTTAAAGGAAGTTAGTGGAGAAAAATATTTAAAATTTATAAAATTGATACTTTTTAACCAGAGAACGAAAATTCAGTAAACTAAATGATTCTTTGTAGACATAGAAAAATATAATTTGGATTACGGTTTTACAATACAGTTTTACAATATATACCATTGTACTTTTTTATCTGAATAAGAATATATCAATTGTTATAGTCTGATATTTTCCACGTGAGATTTTTTTAAAATAGCGGATAATGGCGGCATCTGCTTGTAGAAGGGTAACCTACGGCATTAATTAAAAGGCACATTTCGAACAAAACATCCATGAAGTTGTTTTTATCGGATTGTCGAAGTCGAAATCATTATCATATAGATCGTTACTCGCCCTAATGGCTCGCGACGGAAATTCAAATATTATCGAGCGCTTTCGCGTCCATTGCAGTTTCATACATAAAATATCAGTAGGCGGCGCGGCGGCGTCATTGTAATATATTAAAGTTTGACCGTCTATCGGTTTAAAGGAATTATCTTTGCTACACCTGTTATTTCAACAAACAAGTTAAATGTCACGAATTGATGACATATATTCATGTATGTATTTCATGGAATATTGAGGTCCGATAATAATGTAACAGCATAAACTTTAATTCTTGAATAAATCACGCGAGGAAATTGTGATAGGAATGATCGCATAAATAATGAACCTTGTTTAATGTTTAATAGAATAATTACGCTTCAAATAAAGAAGTGCATTATTATTGTCATTTACCGTGGATTAAATGCAAGTCTGTTGGTCGATGCAATTTACTTACAATAAGGAACATGCAGTTTCGCGAGTCGCACTGCGTCTCGAATTAAACAAAGCAAACTTATAGCATAGCATTTTTACATGTTATTTATCATGCAAAAATGTTTCTTAAAACTTTTTGTAGAACGAGATTTCTTGCTACATGATAGGTTCTGCGAGAAAGAAAGCTGCTCGAAGAAAGTTTAACTCTTTAGATCCTTCAAGTATCATTTTAGTATAGACTTCTTGCGCGAAATGCAAATCCCTTTTTTTATTTGAGTTTTCTATACCAGTTTGACAAAGAGAATTCAAGCCGACAAAACGGCGAGAACGTTCGCCATTTTCGAGAGGCTATTCATTCTCGAGTCAGTGAAACAACATAGGACGTTATCGACCGATTGCATACGATTAGTGTCCTTAAATTTAGTTAAATAAGGAAAGCGCTCGGCTCGAGCGTTTACGACTAAGATTCGACAGTAGTGCGCGCGTTATTCCTAACGCCGACGTTATTCCCTAACGACTGCAGTCGACTCGCACCGACTCGCTCCTTGTGGACTCTGACTCGCGCCTTATGAGTTCTGCCTCGCTCCTTATTTTCCCGATGACACCGATTCTCTACGCTATCTGATATCCTCCTTCCTTATATTCGCTATTTGTAGCGATATTCTATATACCCAATTGTGTATTTCTAATTATTTATAAAGAAATAAAGTTGAAAAAAGCGACTTTTACAAAAATAAAAAAATATATATGAGGACAAAAAGATATTTTTTATGATAACTTTATTTTTAAAATGTGTAGGAGCATATAGAGAACAGATAAAGAAATTGGTAATTATTTAGTAATACGGACCACCCTCCGATGACCTTGACCTTGACATATGTTGTCAAGGTCATCCTCCTGAGTGACCTTCAGAAGTTTTTAGCCGGCGGTCGTCATTCGTTAAAAAGTTATTAACAAAAAAAAATTCGAAAATATAGCAGCTATTTTGAGTATTGAGAGGCATAAACGACTAATATTACGTTTTTTTTTTTAAAGCAGAGAATACTTCATTTCGCGAAAAAGTCGCTGCTTTACCAACACAACATTTAAAGCAGTAAATTGTTGATAAATTGAAGTCTTTGTTAAAGCAGAGAATACTTTATTTCGCGAGAAATCGCTGCTTTACCAAAAAAAGAAATTACAGGACAAAATAATAGCATACATATATTATAATAATTATTACTTTATTAATAATTTTTACGTGGTTCAAAATTTAAATCCAACATTTCTTTGAAATAGACACTGTAGCTGTAAACTCGACTACGTCGATTTCGCCCAAATTCCTATAAATTTATGAAAAATATTTAATAAATATACATATTTAATATAGTAATCAAAAAATAAAAGTATTACCTCGTGATTTAAATAACGAAACCTATCCCATTCACAAAATTTTGTTGATCCAAATACAGGTGTCCATACCCAAAACATAGAACGCTTATGGAGAGATATTCGCGAAGGTATTCCACGATATGGTCGTAGAGAGTACCATTTTAATCATTATTTAGCGGAATTTATGTTTAAAAAAGCATACGATTTTCATGAACGATTAGATGCTTTTTTCGAAATAATGTCTATTCTGTATCTTTTAAGAGAAAATATAAATGAATAAATATTATAGTAATTATTATTATCATTTCGTCCTGTAATTTTTTTTTTTTTGGTAAAGCAGCGATTTCTCGCGAAATAAAGTATTCTCTGCTTTAACAAAGACTTCAATTTATCAACAATTTACTGCTTTAAATGTTGTGTTTTGGTAAAGCAGCGACTTTCTCGCGAAATAAATTATTCTTTGCTTTAAAAAAAAACGTAATGTTAGTCGTTTATACTTTTCAAAATAGCTGCTATATTTTCGAACCTTTTTTTGTTAATAACTTTTTAACGAATAACGACCGCCGGCTAAAAACTTCTGAAGGTCACTCAGGAGGGTGACCTTGACAACATATGTCAAGGTCAAGGTCATCGGAGGGTGGTCCGTATTACTAAATAATTACCAAGAAATTTTTTAATTTTTTAGAAAATGTAATAAAAAATGTGACAAAATAATTTGATTTATTATGTCAGTGAAAAAAATATTTATGAAAAAATTTTTTAATTTTATAAAAAATGTAATGAAAAATGTTAAAGAAATATAATATTTTTTTAAAGTAGCTTATATTTTTCACAGCATCCTAGGGAGTAACTATACAAAGTCATATACTATGTCAAAGTATGTAGGAATGTATAGAGAACAGACACAGACAGACATTCTATTATATATATATATATATATATATATATATATATATATATATATATATATATATATATATATTATGGCGTCGCTCGCCAATTTGCTTGGCCTCGCCGGCCGTGTTCGCTCGTTGGGAAAGGAGGCGCAGCGTGTAGGTCCGTGAATGACGAGAGTGTGGTATTTGCTATATACACCGCGTTTATTCTGATGCTACATGTATTTACAAGTATTTACAAGTGTTTGACGTGGCCCTGAGAAGGACCGTTTATGGATTCTTATGTGGCCCTGAAAAGGGCCGTTTTCCTGCTGCTACTGTGGACGATGCTCACTCCACACAAGGCAGGGTCTCGTCGTCGTACGGTGGAGCGGCTGGCGTTGGCCCCACTTTCTCCACGCCGGAGGTGTACCGGGCGGCGTATGAGACGTTGCGCTGGAGATTCGGCTCGTCCGTCTGCGTGGCCCGCGTGTCGGTGGTGCACGCCGTCTGTATGCTCCTCTCGCTGGTGGTCGGCCTCTCGTTGACGACGGTGGTCTCCCACTCGCTACCGGAAGTCTGCGCCTCCGCGTCGTTGGCTCGTGGGCGAGCCTGAAGGCCTCGGTGGACTCTGGCCGGTGGCACGGTCTGCGTCCCCTGTGCCCTATGGTCGCTCGGCGACGATGGAAGAGGCGAAAGCAGCGGCGGCACGGTGAAGCGAGGTGAGGTGCGTCTCCGGAGGCGGATGTCCCACGTCGTCAGGAGTTCCCGAGGAGGCCTGGTGAGTGATCCCGGCGGCGATTCCAGGCGAATCAGCTTCCACGTCGCAGGACTGGCGTCCTGTGGCTGCTCCGGCTGTTTCGGCGGCAGCGATGGACGTGAAGTTGGCGGCCTCGTGTGGCTCCGTCGGCGCTCCAACGTTGATTAACAAAAGAACTCTCGCTATTAGTGACTTCCTTTACAGGAGGACCACTGCAGGAGATATTCGCTGATGCCTTTGCCGTGGGCCTTTATATTTCGTCGCTGTAGAATTCTAAATGCGAGAAAGCTCAGCCGCCTGGTGGTGAAAGCTTGTTATCTTTGCGATGTAAACATGTGTTCACCGCGCGCGGCCGGCTGGCGCGCTCGCTCCCGGCAGGACGCGCATAACGGGTTGCCGTTCGGCAGGTGCGCGTTGCGCGTAATGGTGTGGTGGCTGAGGCGCCGCTTGTCAGGGCGCTTGCAGCCGCCACATATATATATATATATATATATATATATATATATATATATATATATATATATATATATATATATATATATTTAAATATTTATTCCCTACTTGTACATATATGAACTGTTCAGGATATTTTATCCTGCAATAAACATAAACATCACATGTTATAAAAATAATCGTAAAACAATAAGATTTATACCTTTACAAAATTGTAAAACATAAACAATAAATTTGAATTTATATATTTATTATGCAACACGTGCATGGAAAGTGGCACATTACGCACGCTACGCGTGCGTGATGCACCACTTTCCACGCACTTGCGGCATAAAATAGGGTGTGCACGACGTGCGTAAAGATGAAAAATCCCGGGTGCGTTGACCGCACTCGCCTTCGGCTCGTGCGTCAACTCCGCACCCGGGAATTTTCATCTTACGGCACTTGTTGCACAAATAACTATTCCCTTGTACATATATGAACTGTGGACGTTGCACATCAATAGTTATATTTATAATACACCGATATCATCCAGAAATTGAAAGTTGGTCCCATTTATCTTTCTACGAAGGATGTGTTCTGTTCGGTGGTGGTGTATCTTTAAAGTTTATCTTTGATTGCATTGTTAATATCGCTACTTAAGCTAAGACCGACTTCGGTAAGTACTGGGGGCGGAACCGTATGTCTGTATTGGTCTATTGAAATATATCCGTGCACAGCCAGTTCTAGTAAAATTAAATTGCCGCTGTCGTCCACATTAAACCAGTGACACAAAACACCAATAGGCTTCTTGTTTCCGCTGACATTTGCAAAAGTGTTAGAGTATTCGATACTTCTCCAAGTTTTCCCACTCATGTATGCAAAACTAAGTACAAGGCCTATTATATATTTCTCATTATTGTTCTGTTGGAACAAACACCAGTCCCCGACATGTATTTCTGTAGATGTAATTATAGAATTGACTTGCTGGCTTACTGAATAGCGTTTTTTATTTTCGTATTCGCCAGTTCTGACTCTTTGCAAGCGATCACTACTGAGTTTCAAATACTTCGAATTAAGCAGCCAACAAATTGAAGACTTACGTACAACATGCTCTTTTCCTTGAGAATCTTTAACGACTGTAAAATGACTGTTAGGCTGAATGTCTATTTTATTTTCTGAATAATCTTGTAACTCTAATGTTCCTGTAACATTAGATAGGACGTTTAAATCTTAAAGTATTTCTTCGGATTCAGCAGATGTAACTGCATATTCAGTAGTATTTGTTGTGACTGTAGAGGAGTCTTCACTATCCGAGTCAACTTCATCATAGAAAACGCCGTCATTGTTTGTGTCAAGTGTGGGTATATTTCGAATTTGTACGTCATCTGCTGTTGTTATGTCTACTTTCATACCTAACATTGATATCATCGCAAAGGCATCTTCTTTCGCACGATGAAGTAGTTTAATGACGGAGCAATTTGGAAGCGAAGAATTTCTGCCAACTACAACTGTGGGAGTGGATATTATTTTGTCTTGTGCTTCATAGGAAGAATTTAAATGTCTCGTTCTGGGAAATATAAGGTTGGTAATTATATAGATGGGGGGGATCACCTTGGATGACTTTGATATTTTAGTATGTTGTCAAAGTCACCCTTCTGAGTGACCTTTAGAAGGTTTCAGCCCGCGCTCGTTAGTCGTTAAAAAGTTATTTACAAAAAAAGTTTAGAAAATATAGCAGCTAATTTGAGTATTGGAAGGCATAAATAACGATAATTATGCAGTAATATGACCTTGACCTTGACATATGTTGTCAATGTCATGATCCCGAGTGACCTTCAGAAGTTTAAGAGTTTAAAGCGCGTCAACTAACCTATGTAGGTTAGTGACGCGCTTTAAAAGTATTTAACTGCTTTATAAAAGCTGTGATTTTCGTTAAAGCAGGGCATACACACGTGTGTCCTGCTTTAACGAAAATCACAACTTCTATAAAGCAGGGCATATACACGTGTGTATGCACTGCTTTATAGAAGTAATTTTCGTTAAAGCAGGGCACATACACACGTGTGTATGCCCTGCTTTATAGAAGTTGTGATCCTTCGTTAAAGCAGGGCATACACACGTGTGTATGCCCTGCTTTAACAAAGGATCATAACCTTGACAACATATGTCAAGGTCAAGGTCATCGGAGGGTGGTCCTACTGCATAATTATCGTTATTTATGCCTTCCAATACTCAAATTAGCTGCTATATTTTCCAAACTTTTTTTGTAAATAACTTTTTAACGACTAACGAGCGCGGGCTGAAACCTTCTGAAGGTCACTCAGGAGGGTGACCTTGACAACATACTAAAATATCAAGGTCATCCAAGGTGATCCCCCCATCTATATAATTACCATAAGGTTTTCTCCTTGGTTTTCAAAATCTGTAACGGAAATATCTGCTTGCAACTGTATTCGTTGTATTCGATGGATTGAATCTAGAAAACTGCAATTTACAACAGTAGAGCATGTTGTACTTGTCGACCTCAAATTGCGAAAAAAACTTTCACATTGCTGGCTGCCATATTGCCAAGGTAAGAAATGTTCGATTGAATTAATTGTCATGCATCTAAAAATCGCGTTCAGTAAGCCATGCGCGTTGAATTCAATACAT
This sequence comes from Temnothorax unifasciatus, assembly GCA_030770225.1. NCBI lineage: Eukaryota > Metazoa > Arthropoda > Insecta > Hymenoptera > Formicidae > Temnothorax > Temnothorax unifasciatus. The sequence continues at coordinate 28,851 of JASTWK010001257.1, forward strand.
AAATATGAATTGGCTGTTATGCTATTATTTGTCAATGAGTACGGTGGTTGCGATTTGATCCAGGCTCGCCACATACGCAAGAAAAAAAACGCTATACCATATGTAATAAATTCTGTTTTCGATAGTTTCTGATATTGATAAAAAAGAATGGAGAACGTAATATATTATTTTCAAATAAGCTCTTGTACCTTCGCTGCCCGGGACATGATTTTGCAACAAACGCCAAATTTTAGGATCACACATTCTCAGGACCGAATTGAAATTCATTTTGTCTTTCGACGACAAATCGCTTTGGGTTAAGAGGTGTTTATCCTTTGATACGGTATCTATAAGAATCTGCAAATGTCCAGCGGAAATGAAGAAGTTTCCTAATGGCATTACTATAGAAGGCTTCAATATTCTAGATTTAAGTTTGGTACCAATGTGTACAGTGTCCTGCGTGCATATAAACGTGGGCAATACATCTGCATGAAATTCTGGGATATGGAAATTGAGACTTATTGGTTCGAAGTTAGGAGTCTCAACACCAAGGTTTGATTTTATTCGCATGGCCTTCATAAGACGCGAATCTCCATCAGAAGAAATACCAACAACTGTTATGCCATGATCCTTAAGATTTTTACTGATATAGTCCCAACGTTTAATGACATGCTCGGTGCGAAACTTATTGTCAGTACCAAATACACAGAGAGGAAAACAAGGGGCGTCACTTTGTAGCGGTTGAACCATTATCGTGTATAAGTAATTAGCTACTGTATTATTTTCAAACTGGTCTTGAATGGCTTTAGCAGAAGTCGCTTTGAAAGAAAATGCAACTGGCATTCCGTGGTCATCGTGCGGTAAAACGAATCCCACCAATTGATTAGTATGTGAATCATATTGAATTCGACCAGTAATGCGCGTTGCATCTTCACTGAGCTAAACTAATGACGTTAAATTCCGGGCGCTCATAAAATATTGTAATTCTGAAATGCGACAGATACCTTCAATTAACGGAACATAGGATGAATGTATATAGCGATAAACAGTGCTAACAGAAGGCAAAGGTAAATTTGCTGCTAAAGTTTCATAGAGAATGCGACCACCAACTATAAAAATATAAGCTGAAAATTGTTTCAAAACATTCTCATACGAAAATCGGCCCTTCTTATAATCTGTCTTTGCTTCTGCACACCGAACTAACATAGATAGAAATGTCGATTTTGCACCTTCATAAATTTTCTTAGACTTAACAAGATTATCATCACAGTTGCTTAAAATACTGCTTACATTTTCATTCACTTTTGTTCGGACATTATCATCTTTTTCGTTTTCATTGTCGAAGCAAGCAGTCCGCAAGCTGCCCCGACATTCTATTCCCTCATATACTTGTCTAAGCTAGTGAGGACATTGACAGCCTGACCCAAAATCGTGGTTCGATCTGTTGCGTTTAAAATTTGCATTGTGCCTCCTGCTTGTGGTGCAGTCGAATTGGCGCTGTTGACATTCTCCATCACACCTCCGTGCTCTGTATTATATTACTATTATATTTCAATATTCTGTAGTCTTTATTTTTTATGGACCTAACTTAAGATTTACATACCTGAGTTCATAGTAAAATCCTGCCCACTAACACATGACACATGCGGAGGATCAGCCGATGTTTTTATTGTCTCAGCCGATTTTTTTGAATTATTTTTATTTTCAAAATGAAGTGTTGAGTCACGCTGACAAATTTTGGCTGGATGGTTTAGGAATACCGGATATTGAAAAACAGGCACGCGGTGTATTCAAGAACAATTTATTGACCGTGACCGTACACATCGAATCGATCGACAGGACTGCTCGATAGATCATAGGCACCCCTGGCGGTTAACTCCGTCAGTGACGTGGCAGCCCTTCCGGCGCTCGCGATGAGCACGTGCCAGAGCCGAATGGTACAGAGAGTACGAAAACCTTTACTTTATTCAACATGAAGTGTAAGATGTCTCTTGAAATTTGATAATATCCATCTTAATTTCGCGTTGGAATCTTTCGTCGTTAATATAATACTCGAACACACAGGACATTTCATTTTTGCCTCGTATTTTACAGCATTGTTTTTATTTTTAATAATTACGACATCAACTTGTACGTCTTCTTTGATCAATGAAAGAACATTATCAGCAGATCTCTTGTTTTCTTTTCCTTTCGCCATGCGAGCTATTTGTTTTTGCAACTTCTTGATCTCAGCTTTTGGATCGAAATATCTGGAAGAGTCACTTGATGTTGCTGTTTGATTGGTCGACTTACTGATGCCCCAATAGTCCAGAGGTTTACTTTGAACGAATTGTACCAATTGCTTAATTAAAAGTTTGTCGCCAATTACGAATCGAAAGTCTTCAGGATTACGGTCATATATTCCGAAATAATTATTTAAGTCTGTTGTGCTTATGTCAAGGAATTTGATCATAGATGTTCTGGCAAATACTTCCAGTTCTGAGATAATGTCGTCAGTGATTTGTCGAAAAAAAAATGGATTGTCCAAATTATTAAATTGCATCATATTCTTAATGTGATTTGGAACACCCAGGCCCAACTCTGTATTTTATTCCAGAAGTGCGATCGATAATCCACTTCGTCAGTCTTTTCTTTTGCACTGTTATCACCCATAGCTGTGACCTAAATTTCAGAACAATACTGTACGGGGTCTGAAACAAACAAGTTTAAATGTTTCTACTGTTAATACCAAATAATATGTGTTGAACTGTTGATATTCCAAGTACAAGCTTGAGTCTAGTTGATTTAATTTTTATTTATTTATTTATCAGCTCCACGATTTATAGTCCCCTTATAGAAGCTTGAGTCTCGTTTGTTTAGTTTTTATTTATTTATTTATCTGCTTCTTTATAGAATTCATTTCATGTTTTGATTCTATTCATTTGCGGTTTTTTCCCAGTTGTTCTTTTTTTTATTTTTTATTATTCAGGATTTTTTTTTATTTTCTGCCTTTTTTTCCTATTTTCCATTTATTTAGGGTTTCTTCCCATTCGTTTGAGTTTTTCGTTTTTCATTTAAAGAGCTACATACACCTGCAGGCACCGAAAATAGCCCGATATTCAAGACGTTGTTTCTCAAAAAGTATTACGAATATCGCAGCGCGGTTTTTAGCATTATATAATATGTACTTTGAGTAAAAAAAAGTGTTGCAAGCGCATTAAAACATATTAAAAATTGCAGGAGATATTCCCGTTGCTTGGCGTCAGAGGTGTTTTCAAAGTCGGTATCAACGATATGTAACAGTTGCAAACACATGTAACAAAGCACATGTGCTTTGATTGAGCTCACATAGCAACATTAATGTTATGTTACTGATACGTAAATATGGTGCTGGTTTGCTGAGGTGGGCTCATTCTAAAGTTTAGTTTGTAATAACAACACGTCATAGAATTTTCAATCAAGTGAAATTGACAATCACATGCTCGATCAAATGTCTCATATTCCCTTTATGAAGAGTGCGCGTTATCGTGAATCTGTTTTGTATCGAAGCGTTGAGGCCTCTTTTCCGCTATGCTCATTGGTCATCTCGATTCTCGTGTCGCTTGAACGTCGTCTGTTTCGTGTATGTACAGCGTACATACACGTGTCATTACGCAAAGTTTTGTTTATTGACAGCTTGAGATTTTATTTTTATGTCATGTAATGTTTATTTTAAATATAAAAAATGCCAAATGACGCGCGCGAAGCGCGCGCTATGTATTGCACTAGTAACTTATAAGGCTGAGTTTCACTAAACCCGGGAAAAAATGGAGGAGATCTGACCATGTCTGATTTGATAAAATGAGATGCAACGAGATCTGAAATTCAAGTAAAGTCAGATCTGATTAGACACAATTTTATCTCGCCAGATCTGCATGGCTATATCTGATCACATACAGCCAGATATGCTGAACTACACTGGGCAACAAAATTATCGCAACAAAAATTTACGTCAAAAATTTGCCCAACTTCAAATAAGCATAACTCCGCGAAAAATTGTCATATCTGAAAGATTTTTTTTTCATTTTAAAGGGTGAAGTCTGTACTTTAAGAAACTATCGTTAAATTTTGAATTTAGCCTTTCCCCCTCCCGCCGTTCTTCCAAAAGTAAGGATGTGTTACGTCTTTAAAAAATTGCATACTTTGACACATTCTACGGAGTAGAATGAATTTTTTTCGTAACTATTATGGCAACCACCGTAAAATATGAACTTTTCCCTGCAAATTGAAAAAAAAATTAAGTCCGTACGATTTTTTTTCGCCGAGTTATGGGTTATCAAAGATACCTATGCATTTTTGTGCATTCAATTACCGCCAACATTAGTATTACCCGATGAACACTATGGGGAGGTTATTGGTACGATTTTTCCTATCGTGTATGTGTGTGTGTGTGTGTGTGTGTGTGTGTTAGCAGAGATTTGCGCAAACTAATTTTTATTCAAACGAGACACTGTTACGATTTTGTCTTTTGTTTTCCGAATGAGCAATACAATACAGTGACTGCAATATTGTGAAGTTACTTACGGAAGTAATGTACTGTGAAGTTACTTACTTCAGTATTACAAAACTTCACAGTATTGCAGTTACTGTATTAATGTATTGTATTGCTCATTCGGAAAACAAAAGACAAAATCGTAACAATGTCTCGTTTGAATAAAAATTAGTTTGCGCAAGTCTCTGCTAATACACACACACACATACACACAAACACACACACATACACGATAAGAAAAATCGCACCAATAACCTCCCCATAGTGTTCATCGGGTAATACTAATGTTGGCGATAATTGAATGCACAAAAATGCATAGGTATCTTTGATAAGCCATAACTCGGCGAAAAAAAATCGTACGGACTTAATTTTTTTTTCAATTTGCAGGGAAAAGTCCATATTTTACGGTGGTTGCCATAATAGTTACGGAAAAAATTCATTCTACTCCGTAGAATGTGTCAAAGTATGCAATTTTTTAAAGACGTAACACGTCCTTACTTTTGGAAGAACGGCGGGAGGGGAGAAGGCTAAATTCAAAATTTAACTATGGTTTCTTAAAGTACAGACTTCACCCTTTAAAATGAAAAAAAAAATCTTTCAGATATGACAATTTTTCGCGGAGTTATGCTTATTTGAAGTTGGGCAAATTTTTGACGTAAATTTTTGTTGCGATAATTTTGTTGCCCAGTGTATAATCCGATCTTACCAGATCTGACCATTGCTGCCGTTTGATATTGAATCGCAGATCCAATCGGATCTCTTCCGATCTAATCGGACATTATCTGATTGCTTCAGATCTCCTGAAGTATGAGCAGACTTTACGCCTCAGATCTTGTCAGATCTGAGCAGACCTAGCCAGACATATCTTGATCTTACCAGATAAGACCAATCTTGGCTTACAAAGTTGTGTTGCTGATTCAATCAGATCTCTTCAGATCTTGCCGAATCTGAGCAGACCTAGTCAGACATATCTTGATCTCACCAGATAAGACCAATCTTGGCTTACAAAGTTGTGTTGCTGATCCAATCAGATCTCTTCCGATCTTGCCGGATCTGAACAGATCTCGTCAGTATGGAACTTATAAAAATTTCTTTGTTTTCAAATCGTCCATTATTAATTTTTACACCCAATGTTGGACATTATATCAAATATAATATTAACTCTGTAAAGGGGAAGCTTAAATGATTTTTGGTCAAAAAATCAATTAATTTTTACATTAAAAACAGTTTTCTCAATTTTGAAACATTAACATATATAATAAATATAGTCGCTGCTAATTTGATAATAATTGTTAATTTCGACACCATATTTAGAATTCATTATAAATATTCCATTAAAAAAGTACCATGCAAAATTAATTAATAATAGGTAAATATAAAATATTAATGTGTATATGTGTATATAAAACATAAATCTTTTAAATTATTTTGCAAACATACCTTATAATTTAAACTGATAAAATAATATAATCACATATAAACTTATATAGTCATGTAAGATTATATATGATCAGATCATAATGTTGCATCTCAAAGTATCCGATAGATGGCATCTGACGGAATCTGATTCTCGTATTTAAAATTTGACAAACAGTGGTATAAGAACGGTATCAGATACGGCAGTGTCGTGCTAAGTTGCGCCAAGTTATGTAAATCGTGGAACCTTACAACTTTTGTATCGTGGAGTCCACTTTTATAATAAAGTGGCATATTTAAAAAATAACATTTGAAAACAACAATTTTCTGCAGTGGATGGATACCGGATCGGATCAGATCTACTCATGTCTGATTGGATCTGAGCAGATATAATAGATTATTCTCGTTACATATCTGACTTTATCCGCTAAGATCGGATCAGATCTACTCATGTCTGATTGGATCTGATCAGATAGGGCCAATATTTTGATCAAACCAGATCTGAGTGGATCGGATCTGATGAGATCTGATCAAGTCTGTTCAGATCTCTTCTATTTTTTCCCGGGAACTAAGTATTTAATAAATTAAGCATAGTCTTATTTATGATATATTTTACGTACGTCAATTATGTAAGAAAATTTAACTCACTTTTTCAAAATAATCAACCACATCCGATCACTGAACACATACGTTTTTCACAACCTCGGAAAACTTTCGAATAACGATATTTTGTGTATTTGCGTTGTCTGTTATGAAAACTATACAGTGGTGCACAATCGTGCCCCGCGCATGCGCGACCATGCAAGGAGAGGTACCCCCTCTACGCGGCTTCTCCTAGCGCTGCTGGCCTGTTTAGTGATTCGACTTTACTGCGTTATGATTCACGTTTAGACGCGCTGACTCGCGCCTTGTGCGGCCTTATGCATTTAGACACGCTGAGACTCGCAAAGATTCGGGCGTGACTGCGTCGTTATGTTACATTATCCTAACGACTTCAACCGATTTTTATCTTATTCGCCTGATTCGTAAAATAGGAATGTAATCTATACAACGTAGCCCTTATTTGACGCGATTTTATATCGATTGCAAACGTTACAGAACGATTAAAAATCATGACTCGAGAGTGAATTGCCCGTGCGTCGGCCATTTCGTCACTTTCCGTCCCTGTATAATGACAGTTTCAATTTACGTAAGGGAGTGGGTTACGCGACTACTTTATATCGCGTTGCAAGATTGACGAAAACTTGATTTGTCACTCAACGCAACCAAAGTAGATTGTTAGATTGTGGCTGTAAATATAATATTTTTAAATCGGAATTGTTAATGTATAATACTATTTTAAAGTATACAGCCTTTTTAGTTATTTGTTTTCTCGCTGTTACTATGCGACGTGGAAAATGGAATGTATTGACCCTAGCGTATGAATTAAAGATAAATAAATTCTCACCCATATCCGCCTATTCTTGTAAGCAATACTACATTCTCTCATGTGTCTCGGCGTACTATATACATAGATAGAGGCAGAACAAAATTTTAACGGTTGCGGAGATAATAAAGGCTTTCAGATAATAATTTTACACATTAAAACCAATTATTCCTGGCTGCTCTTGCGATAATACTTCATTAATTTCGTCTTCCTTGTTCAAATATTTTATCCTTTAGAATCAGTTTTTTAATAAAGCTAATTGTCATAATCAATGCAATTTAATTTTAAGACAAAATTCCCTTATTGTTGATATCAAACTTAATAATTTTAAAAACTTACTATTATTAAGAAAATTATTGTTTTAAGATAATAACATAAATTTTAAGTTCTAAAAAATGTTTTCTTTATTTTATAATTTATTGACAATTCTTTATTAAATATATAAGTATTTTAGGAAAAATTTACAATTTTTAAAAAAATTTTTTATTTATTAAATAAATCTAAATAAAATATAATATATTACAGTATCGTGTGATCCTTCTTGACAACAACATGTAATATCGACACTTTAATTAATTTAAATTCTGATTTTTATATATTTGGCGTAAATGCTTACACACCCGTTCTCCGGACTATCTGATAACGATCATTTAGTTCTTACACAAATTTATGGTTTTCGGACTTCCTAATTTGGAAACGTACTTTTGGTACGATGGAGAACGTGAATAATTCAATCTTTATATACTACTGAGGATATATGGCTTAATGTGGAGCCGAAACGTACGGAACATTTTCTAAAATTCAAAATAAATCAGGTTTCTGATATTACGCACTGACAACCGCGTTGATACTCTCATTGCCAAATTCACGTTTCGTTTATAAAATATAATATTATTTACGAACTTACCGTTGTACAAGGTGCTAAACTTTAGGACTTTCATCGAATCAAATCTCTCAATTCGTCTCCATAGGAATTATTAAAAAATTTTGAAAATTTTTTTATCACAGTAGTTAATTCTTATATGTTCTCTTTATTCCGTCTATTTACAAAAGTGCAGAGACTCATCAACATCAACAGTCGAGAACAAATAAAAAGATAATAAAATTTCTCTACTTTTAACATGACTGCTGTGAATAAAAATCTATTGCATTTACGTCAGTACTTTATAAATCGATATATGTTTCGAATTATGTTTTTGAAATCTTGTTTCAGATTCATACAATGGCATCTTAAGTCTCTGGAGCTATCATCGGCAAATACACGACAATTTTCTGTCAACCTGTTTTCTACAATCGCTGATAAAGCTTGAAGTTTTTTTATATTCCTCTTTATAATTTTCTGATAGTACTTTTATATATAATATACTTTTATAATATAAATTCATGAAAATTTATAAAAATTTTCAATTAAAGAAATGTTGCTCACACAATCTGTACGAGTTCTCTTTTCTGTAGGTATATCCCCTTTTTCCCCCGGCAAGGATGAGTAGCTCCTCAAAGTCGGAGAACACGAGTTTCTTAACAAAAATTGATTATTTTTGCGAGACTTACCATCTCCTAAAGTTTGTCCTATGAATCCTAAAACTTGGTATTTCTCAAAATGGTATTTTATTTTCGACTATACAAGATATGAATTTAAACAAGGTCCACAGAATTTTCTGTTTTAAGGGGTTATATCCACTTAGGAGGCAAAAAAAAGCGATTTTTTAAGAATTTATCCTGGAAAGGCATTTTAATTTATAAACACAAAATTTTACACACTTATTGTAGTCACTTTTAAGTATAATTTCAAATTTTTTTGTTTAAAAATAATGATGTTTACGGCCGCTATAGCCGACGTCCGGGAGCATCTCTAAAAAAACGTGTCTTGCGGTGACCACTCTATCTCTGGACTGAATCATCTGAAATCAAAAAACCAAAAAGATTTCGTTAATATAATATATTATCTAGTATTTAATCGAAGGAATAAACAAAATATTAATTTAAAAAAAAATGGCGGCTTCTAAAACAAAAATTTAGATTTTTGCTATAAATTTTGTTTGTTTAAGAAGCCACCATTTTTGTTAAAATTAATATTTTGCTTATTCCTTCGATTAAATACTAGATAATATATTATATTAACAAATCTTTTTGGTTTTTTGATTTCAGATGATCCAGAGATAGAGTGGTCACCGCAAGACACCGAGATGCTCCCGGACGTCGGCTATAGTGGCCTTAAAAATCATTATTTTTAAGCAAAAAAATTTGAGATTATACTTAAAAGTGACTACAATAAGTGTGTAAAATTTTGTGTTTTTAAATTAAAATGCCTTTCCAGGATAAATTCTTAAAAAATCGCTTCTTTTTCGGGCTCCTAAGTGGATATAACCCCTTAATCTGAAATTAGCAATAGTTTTTTAAACAAAAATTTTTTTATAAAAAATTATTTAATTGATTGCTTATTTATTGCTTAACAATCAACTTACTCAACATCTAAACGCTTTTAAAATTAAGATCCAGAAACGCGGAATATGTCGTGACCATTTTTATTAATTATGTTAATTGAATATGTGATTTTTCCGCTTTGTTCGCGCAGAAAATGGAACTGTAAGGCTGATGTTAATTAAATTGAAAGAATTTTTGCTTGCGCGGAATTTTCAATCCCCGTCCGATATCGAACTCATTCTTCGAGCGATCGTTATCGCAGGGCCATTTCAGCACGGTAGCATTATAGGAAAACGACTGTCGTCGTGAGTCACCGGTGAAATGCAGGCGACGTTCCTAATACACTATCGATCCTAATAATGGATCCTAATAATGGATCGTACTCGACCCGACATCTCCCTCCCTTTCTTTTAGATATCTAGGTAGTGAAACGACGCAAATAGTGAGTAAATGCAGTGAAGACATTTCTCTCTTATTTTTTCTATGAATGTATCCACGTAATGTATTGTTTCTCACTTTCCTTTGCCTTTTATATAGTATCACGTACGGTACAGATCCGTACAGGATCATGGCGCGATTAGATTATATTATTAATGAACTTACGGTGAATATCGCTAATTTACCGGAACCTGGCAGCTTTTTAATATTTTTCTCACAGCCAGACCGAGAGTCGGATTTTTTCTTTTGTAGAAATTGCATGGTCAAGATATATTACATGATTACATATTTTACTCGCTGTTACTACTGTTTTTTAACAATCCACGGATATATCGCTACGTTTTAACTGCCTGCGTAGCGGCTTAATTAAAAGCATGCTTTTGTGCCTCAGAACTCTCATTGATAATAATTCATTCTCGCAGCGTATTCGAGCAATATCGAAAAAAAATTATGGAGTATATAAAAATCAATTACCGCGTTAAAACTATGGAGCTGTTTTCTGTTACTTTTAAAGTTGCTGTAAAGCAAGATATGCGAAATATTCTATATTTTCGATTCTACTCGGATTGTATCCAGCACAGAATAATATGCATGCCATATATGGCATATTCTTTTCTACTCTTGATCCATTAAATTATGTATTCATGCACGAACGCGTGCTCGCGCGTACGCACACAATTTCGATAACAATATAACCGGATAATACATTGCAAGGATAATATAGAGGTAATACAGATAATATGGTAATACTTTTCGGTACGGTAACGTAGATTCAATATGTATTAGTCCTAATCGCGCTAACCATTACGAGTTATACCTGTGTCTGGTCATTTTATTGCAGGTATTGGCGATATGATTCTAAGTGCTACAAATGCAAATATGTGCAAATGCAGATTTTTCCGCTCGTGTCAATTCAATAAATCTGTCGTAACGCTGTAGAATGTAATTATGCTGCTTGTGGAATTCGTGAATAATCGCGTGAAATTTTACACAAGTGAGTAATACACAAATGCCAATTATAATAAAAGAAATACTACATTCGTTAATTGTGATTACACACACATTGTGTATTTAATCATTTATAATTAAAACATCGAAATATAATTCTTTAAAAGCAGATGTTTAATTCTCATTGTTATTCACTTGTTTATTTCTAGGTATAGAACGTATAGGTTATTAAAATTAATTATGACATGCATATAATCTAATTACAAAATTATTAATTTTAATATCTGTTTATATTAATTATGTGACATAATCGACGACAATTTAGCGGTGAAGCATTTAACTTGCACACCTTGAATAACTTGTAAATTATGCGTTGTAACAATAAAAAATTATTACATTCAAAAGTTGCACGATTTCAATATTGTACATGTACTTTTTTTATAAATGGTAACGTTTCAGAGATTTAAAAGTCAACTTTGATTTTAATGGTATATTACATTTTTTTATGTCGCGGTTAGAAAGTATTACGAGATATTTCGTATTTTGACATAGAACTACGTCTTTCTCCGCGGTATGGGGGGTATCCACGGATGTAACGATGTAACGAAAATATGTCACACTTTGAACGTTTAGATCTTCGCAACTAATAATCGTAGAGTAATCATTGACATCTCATTTTAAAGCTTAAGAAGTCCCATTTATGATAAATCCAGCCCGAACTCTCTATTTCTTTCCGTTCAGATATAATAGCGTTAGAAAGTTTAGCTAAATTTCTTGTAGATGTAACGAAAATATGTCACACTTTGAACGTTTAGATCTTCGCAACTAATAATCGTAGAGTAATCATTGACATCTCATTTTAAAGCTTAAGAAGTCCCATTTATGAAAAATCCAGACCGAACTTTCTATTTTTTTCCGTTTCGTTATAGTAGCGTTTTAAAGTTTCGCAAAATTTCTTGTACATGCAACGAAAACATGTCACACTTTGAACGTTTATATCTTCGAAACTAATAATCGTAGAGTAATCATTGACATCTCAATTTAAAGCTTAAGAAATCCCCTTTATGAAAAATCTAGACCGAACTCTCTATTTCTTTCCGTTTCGTTATAGTAGCGTTTTAAAGTTTCGCAAAATTTCTTGTAGATGCAACGAAAACATGTCACACTTTGAACGTTTATATCTTCGAAACTAATAATCGTAGAGTAATCATTGACATTTCAATTTAAAGCTTAAGAAGTCCCTTTATGAAAAATCCAGACCGAATTCTCTATTTCTTTCCGTTTCGTTATAGTAGCGTTTTAAAGTTTCGTAAAATTTCTTGTAGATTCAACGAAACATGTCTCACTTTGAACGTTTAAATCTTTGAAACTATTAATCGTAGACTAATAAATGACATCTCATTTTAAAGCTTAAAAGGAGTCCCTTTTATGAAAAATCCCGACCGAACTCTCTATTTGTTACCGTTTCGATATAGTAGAGTTTGAAAGTTTAGCTAAATTCTTGTTAGGTAAACGCTGCATTGAATTTGCGATAGAACAGTACGTATAACTTAATTTTTTTAAGTAAGAAAATCCAAATAGAAATCAGCGATAAGATTGAAGAGGATCTACAAAATAATAAGCATGGTTTATAAGATAAAAAAATCTTTAACTTTGTGCATACATGTATCCACGCATTCACATCCCTATATATATGCACAACACACACACACGCACGCACGCACGCACGCACGCACGCACGCACGCACGCACGCACGCACGCACGCACGCACGCACGCACGCACGCACGCACGCACACGCACACGCACACGCACACGCACACGCACACGCACACGTACACGCATGGAATATTGCAATGAGTTCATATATCTTTAGTTCCCCTGTGAAATGTAAGTAAAATTAATATAGATGAAAAATAAAAATATAACAATTTGAAGTTTCAAAAAATCGTTTTTCAGATATTGATTGATGTGTTAACTGTGAGACACGGCTATAACGAGAAAAGAACAACAAACGATCATACAATTCTTGCACAAAAAAACAAGTGTACAGCGACTTTGGACAAATTACATGCGAGTATTCTGTAAGCTTTATTATTCGAGTAGCGTGGGCATTCTAACTTAATTATATGAAGTATCTATGCTTCTGACATAAAATAAATATAG